>VYZS01063308.1:0-14179 GCA_013400695.1 Neodrepanis coruscans
CATTCTGTGATTCTGTGATTCACAGAATTGCTGTGCTGCCCATCTCCTTCCTGGATGCACCATGGTGGGAAAGACCCCCCCAGTATTATCTTTTGCCATGGTTGTATTGGGAAAAAAAAAGGAAATGTATTGTTGTCATTAAAAAAAAATGAAAAAAAAAGAAAAAAGGAAAAGAAAAAAGAAGAAAGAAGAAAGAAGAAAGAAGAAAAAAGAAAGAAAAAAGAAAAAAGAAAAAAGAAAAAAGAAAAAAGAAAAAAGAAAAAAGAAAAAAGAAAAGAGAAAAAAGAAAAGAAAAAAGAAAGGGTTTTTTCCCTCAGTGATGTTTTCTTGTGGGACAAATATTGTCTGTAATCCTGAGTCTTCACAGCATGTTTTCTTTAAAAGAATAGGTAAGTTAATAACTACTTTACATAAAAGGTACCTTTGTATAGCATATGAAAGACAAATATTTGAGTTTCTGCTCTAACTCCTTCGGCATTTCACACCCTAATTCTCTCATACTTGGATTTTTCACTCTTAGAAACTGTTTCAAAGGCTAAGGGTTTTTTTTAAATTTTGTTTTTTGGTAAAAAAAACCCAAATTATCTGTAAGTTTTAAATTAACATTGACTAAAGAAACAAGAAGAGAGCACATCAAGCTTATTTAGTTGACCCAAGAAACCAAAACTATTTTATTAAGACCCAGATTTTAAGTCCCAAATCTGACCATTCTCATGGCAGGCATTGCTTGTCCTTCTCTCTATAGGCACTTACTGCCTCGGCTCAGAGGATTTGCCACCTGCAGATTTCCAATATCTTCATCTCAGCACATTTTCTTATCTACCTTTGCTACCTCCTCTCCCTGGAAGGCATAAAGGTGAAAACAAACAACTGGGAAGGACCACAGGGAATACAGGTTGGCTAAAAACAAACTCCCACATTCCAGCTGCTGAACTCTGTCAGTACCTTTGTGTCTGCCCTCTCAGATCTTACAGATCTTACAAGGCCAATAAGACACTTCCTGCAGCCCAGGAATTACACCTGGGTGGAAAAAATAAATCACAGAATCAACAGTAAGATGAATCCTATAACACTAAAAACTTTGGTGTTTAGCCTCTAATAACACTTTTCTATTCCACATACACTAATTAGAGAGACAACTCATCACCTCTTCCCCCGTTACCAGTTTTTCTATTGCAGGAGTTAGCTATTTTTTTTCCTATCAAATTTGTCTCAGTCAGGATTTAGCTTGAAATTCGCCCCTGTTTTATCTGATGAGCAGACAGCATGACCCAAATCTCATCTGCTTTTTGCAGATATCATCTGATCTAATAAAAGATACTTGATGTATCTTCCTATGAATCTTGGATCTTTCAGACCACTGGGCAAACACAATTCCAAGCTCACTTTCAGTAGTTTCTTACTGCAACGTCCTTCTACTTTAGTACCAAATAGAATTACTTTATTCAGTCTCTTTGGAGGTTTGATGGATGAAAAGTCCCCCAAATGTGTAAGAAAATGGTCAGGCTGTATTTTCTGCATTTACCTGGCTTGGTGAGCCATGTCTCAGTGTTTGGGTGATACATACAATGTATGTAAGAGACACCACAGCAAAGGCAGTCTGAAAATATGCTCTGAAGCAGGTGACTTATAATTGCCTGATTTGGGGCACTTTTTATACACCTTTACTGAATTCAGGTGTTTTTCTAAGGCTGTTTGCAAAATCCAGAAAGTATGAAGTAAGGTTTACTCTGTGCAAGAATCCTGTGGCTTGTGAAGAAATTTGTGTCTCTAAGATTGGTGTCTTATTTTTACACAGATTTTCTTTTTGCTGAGTATGTGGTGCAGTGACTGCCTTTTATGCAGAAATCTGTGATAAAAAAATCTAAATTCAGTCCTGCTAAGAATGAGCAACTGGCAAATCTGGTGAGCAAAGGTGTTACTTCAAAGATAGGAATAGGCTTTTTGAGATCAGTTGGATGAGCTACCATGGATGCAAACAGGATACATGTCACTTCTCTGGAGCCCAGATGATGTTGTGTGCGGGCTCTCCAAATCTTATTTGGACATTTTCCTGACACGTGTCAGGGTGTGGGGCACAGATCAGCTGAATACAACACCTGCTATGAACAGAAGAAATGCTCACCTCTCTGCCCTCCTTCAAGGAGAAAAACTCCATCAAAATCAGGAATTCAGAATCACCTTTGTCACTCCTTGGGAGCATTTCAGCATCATCTGAGATTTACCCATCTACTGATACTTCCTTGTATCCTCCAGATGAACCAGGGCACCGAAGGATTCCTATAGCATCTGATGTGCCAGGGACTGACAGAGAGCAGGGAAATGTAAACACATGGAAAGAACTCCTTGAGTTTCCCTCAGATCCCTGGAGTGATAGATGCCTGCACTTACCTCTTAGAGGAGCAACAGATTAATGGGACAATCTCACATTCACTACAGCCTGTTTCCTATGGAGCTGGTTTAGCCTTCCTAACAATTTTCCACTCCTGGTTTGGGAGCCCCTTCCTGTTCACTAACTCCTCATCCTGTAACATCCAGCACAGTCTTACATAGCACCAAATACCTAAAAGTAGGTATTAAATGTACTGCTGAAAACTCCCAAACAGTTCAAGACTGACAATCATCTGCCCAGTCATTCTCCAAGACCTTGGGAAGTGCTATTCCTGGGTAACAAATGGCAGGAAGTACAAAACCCAAAAGAATTTCAATGGAGGTCAAACTCCTCGACCTGACGATGAAGAGCTATTGGGAGGAGAGAAGCAGCAAGACAAGAGATACAGAACTCCTTGAAGACGTTCCTCTCTGCCAACAGTACCATATTTTTATATGGTTTTATATTACGTTTTTTATTAAATTGGTATTTACACACAAGGAGAAAAAGCATCCTAAAAGAGTCTCATAGCTTTGCATCCTTTCAGGAAATTTTGCAGACAAGAAAATACTAAAAAATTGTTCTGTCAAGAGGCAGAAGATAAACAAAAGGTGTTACAGTCTGAAATTGAAGCCAAAACACTTCAGCAGTCAGCAATAAATAACAGAAAAAGACAAAGGACAAAAAAAAAAAAAAAAAAGAACAAAACAACTCACCAAAAGAGGTACTTAGTATAACAATGTTGGATTAGGAGGATCTTCAAAACATACAAAAGCAGGCAGGAAAAGGACCAGATACTATTAAAGTCATAAAATGTATTTTATGATCTAGAACACTATCTGTAGAATTCCCCAAAGAGTACCTGTAACCTACACACATTTTCCCCAAATAAATTCTGTTATTTAAAATTCCTTTCTCTTCTAATATGTGACATGGGTGTAAGACATCTAAACATGAATGCAGTCAAAGACCCTTCACAGCAGCTCAGGCAATAATGGAAAGCCAGGGTTATGCATCTCATTTTTAGCTGTACTGGATACATGATTGCCTTCTTGAGTGGCAATCACAAATTATTATCAAAGGGCAACGTAAATGGCATTCAGATTTCAATGGCTGAGCTCATTATGACATTTAGAGCACTTACAGCTTATTGTGAGTTGTGCTGATTGCTGCTTATCCACAGATGACAAATATTGCAGAATACCTCAGACAACCAGAGCCATTTTCTCCAATTCTATATCTCAGATGTTTTGTACGTAATTTGACTGTAGTCACAGTCTACAGAGAAAGGACAGGAGAAGACTGGTAGTCAGCTTAAGTGTGATAGCAACTGTCCAACCACACAAAGAAGCTGTGGTCAGTTTACATGAAAGGAGAAGCTGAAATGTTGCAGACTTACCAAAGGACTGAAAGCCCAAATTGTCCCATTTTGTCACCACTTGAATCCAGTACATCATTTCAAACCTTCTCACTTCAAGAGAAGTATCATGGAGAATTCAAATGAGGTGTAATTCCCTGTAGGAACAGAAATAGGAGAGGGAAGGGCTGAAATAAGGCCTTGGCAGATGGGTTGAAACCTGGTGATTTTTAAGGTCCCATCCAATCCAGACCGTTCTATGATTCTATGATTCCATTACAGAACAGCAATTAAAACATATCAGGCTTTAAAAGGTAGAATAATGAAGATTCTATTTTTTTTCCAGACCAAAGCTTGTTAGTATCTTTTCATTTAGAGACCATAATTGTACAGGTGATTTAGGGTGTGGGCTGGCACTGTGTAAATCAAATCTCTCCCTCCTGATTAAGCATCACTCCAAGGTAAGTTAAATGGTGAGAAGGGCATTCACCAGTTACAAGATCAACCAAGTGTTGTTGGAGGACTGGATCTGTTCCACAGGACTGATTTTATTTGTCTCTCAAGCTTTGTGCCTGAGCAAGGGGTGAACATCTTGGCTGAGGCAAGACTTGCTCAGTCAGACCTGCATTTGGTCAGGCCTTAGAGCTGCTGTGAGTAGGAGTTCCCAGCTCTGCAGAACTCACCCCTTGCACACCAGGATTTCTCATGACAGTGTCATAAAGTACGTTATGTATTATTTGCCAGAATTCGTTCTGGCAAAATAAGGCAAGAGGCAAAATATCCTCAAAATATCCATTTCACTTCCCTTGCCTGTTAACAGCTTTTCATAACAGCTTAATCAAGGGAAAGGGTGCTCTCAATTGTGTATTTTTTGCATGTGTCCTGCTCACTTCTGCTTTAATTTGATTTCCCTGCACTGCCCGAGAGAAAACACTTCTCAGTGTTAGCTAACACTTCTCTGGGATAAAGGTTCTCAGGTAATGAAAATTAGTGTTTAATACTTCAATGCAAATGATCAGGAGCTTTCCAAACAGAAAGGCACTTATAATCATGTTAACACACAATAATATGGGAATAAAACATGTGAAAGAGAGTAGGTTAAACGAGATATTAAGAAGAAATTCGTACCTGTGAGGGTGGGGAGGCCCTGGCACAGGTTGCCCGGAGAAGCTGCAGCTGCCCCATCTCTGGAAGTGTCCAAGGCCAGGTTGGACGCGGCTTGGAGCAACCTGGGATAGTGGAAGGTGTATCTGCCCATGGCAGAGGATGGAACTGGATGATCTTTAAGGTCTCTTCCAACCCAAACTATTCCATAATTCTATGAAATATAATTCTTTTTTCTCCCCTGCCTGTATTTTTTAGCTTACCTTCTTACCTTACTTCACATTTCATGCAACAGTTGGACTAAACCAGTTTTAGCTATCTTCAAACATTATTTCAAAACATCAACAGAGGAGCTATTGCAGTACTCCTCTATCCTATATCTACCACAAGACTTTCCTGTTTAAAAGTCACAACCCCAAAAATGTAGAAAGACTTATTACTTCTTTCTGCTGTTTTCTGTACCACTTCATTAAATACACATTAACAATAAAACAATGTCCTTTTCTTCGGTGACATTTTTAACCAACGAGTACCAAAACAGTTCACAAAGCAGATGCCAACTCTTACCCACATTTCACAGACCTGTAAAATGAACCAAGGGGAAGCTGAGGCCAGAGGCTTTCCTGCTATGGCTGTTGTTTGAGTGACCATCAGGTCATGTATCCATCATGCCAGAAGTAACCAAAATCTACCAACCAGAATTCAGGTTTCGATCACACAACAGAATTATTTAACTTTCCTAGTAGATTTTTCCCCAGGTTAGTAGCTCAGGGGATGTACTAATGTGGTCTAAGAAATGCAAACAAATAACATTTGCATCACGCAAAGTATCTCGGACAGAAGATAAAATCACTGGAAAAAAGTTGTGAGTGTTGAATTGTCATACAAATATCACAGTCTGCTGAGCTGTGTCCCAAGGAAAACTTCAGCAATGAACCACCCTGGCTGGTTTGCACTATCCTTTCTCTCTTCTGAGATCTCTGCATTATTTGCCAGATGAAACCTGGTGGCCTATATTTTAAGTTCTTCCTGAAGGTATTGGTAGTCACAGAGAAAACGTTTAAAATTTCTCCTACCACATTGCTCCTCTATCACATGATGCAGTGATTTACATTAATAACAACAGAATGCAGAGAAGACCTGCTGAGCCTTTAATAAACTTCCTTTTTCTAATCACTTAAAAGGTTCTTTAAAGTTGCAACTGAAGTAACACAAAGTCTGCATAACAGTACACTTGACATTTATGATCCTGGCAATAGACCTGATTTTTGTTTTTACAATGTCTGGTTTTGATTAATTGTAAAAAGTTTACTATAAATACTTCCAGAGAAACAGTGGAATGGTTAATAAACTATATTCTGCATGATAATACTAAATTATAGTGGAGTAAATGCCTTGAATCACACACATTAAATTCGAAGTACTACAAAAAGCCAAATGCTCACAAGTTCAGCCTTCATTACTGTTGCCATTAGGGAATAATTGCGAGGCAGTCTGAATTTCTTCTAGTCTTAGCATATATTATGTACTGCACAGTTCTGTACAGGTTTTGAGTTAAAAATTCCAATGTTCAAATGTAATCAATGTTTGTAATGCATCTTAAACCCCCTTATTTTTTATAGTACAGCATGATTAAGTTAGAATAGCAAGAGATTGTAATCTAGACTTCAAAGTCTAAGGAAAAACACCCCACTATTATTATTTTTCCGGTATGACACAAGTGAAACCCAAGGAATGTAATTATGCCAGAATTATGCCACAGAAAGGACCCGGCAGTGAACTGTGTGGGGTGCAATTTTATCACTTCAGGAAACTGCCTCAACTGCTACTCACGGGTCCTTTTCTGGGAGGGTGCCAAAGCTGAAGGGTAATGGAAATATAATGAACAGCTGCAAATTAAATTATGCTGTTGTAATGTGGCATTATTTGGCATAAATGATTTCATTGCGATTGAGAAAACAGATCCACAGCCCACAGCAGGTGGTGGTTGATGTAGCACCAGGTAAGTTGGCCTGCTGACAGAAAAGACAGCAAGAGAAAAGATTCTGCATACAGAAGCAGGTCTGCTCTCCAGTACAATAAACATAAAGCTGCAATATTAAAGGAGCAACTGATATTGCAGAGAATCAAAATAACCACTGTATAAACATTTCTGAAGTGTTTGTCTGACTTGGTGCAGAGGCCACATCCAGACCCATGTAGTGTTCAAATCTCATTAGCACCCCACCAAATAGGTGTGAAATGATGGATGTGCCAGGATTAGTTATCTGCCCAAGAGTTCACTGTTCTCCTAATTACTGTGTGCAACTAAAATCAGCATTTTTAGAACCTCATTTTGCCTGCAATTCTGCCACTTGAAAACAGTCCTGCCACGTTCAGCATTTGAAATAAATCAGATTTTATAATAGTTTTGAGATGAGCAACCAAATATTCTGCTCTCAGCACTTTCCATTCTCTCTGATGATTTTTGGGTTGAATTGTAACTCATTTTTATCACAGAAAAACACTGCTTTCATTGATATGTTTTTGTCTTAAATGTTTGTGAATTTGAAAAAATTTTAAATCAGCCACTATCATCTACATGAGACAGATAAAGTGCTGAACAGGAGAAAAATTACATAATTGCTCATTATGGTCAACTACGAAATAAATGAAAAGGGCATCTTCCAAAAGTTCTCTTGGCCTGTTTCATCCATACATGAACACTCAATGCTGATGTAATTCACAGCTCTTTCATGGTGCAACTGAAAGTTGCAAATATAAAAGGAGCTCCATTTCTGTAAAACTTCATTTAGTAAAAGCCAGGTTGGATGGAGCTTGGAGAAATCTGGTCTAGTAGAAGGTGTCCCTACCCAGGGCAGGGGGGTTGGAAAGAGATGAGTTTAAGGTAGGGTTTTATGTTTTTGTATTTCTATTCCCTCACCCTGAGGGCCCAGCAGACAGAGAACAGCATAGCACAAGGCTCTTCTCTTCTACCCAAAGAACTCCTGGAGAGCAAATCCTCTGGTTAACATAGAAGTCTCTACAGTCATAGGGTACCACTTGTTTGTACGCACCAAAAGCAGTGCGACAGCTAAGGATGAACACATGTCAACAGAGTTCATTCAGTGCAAATTCACCAAGAATATGAGAAAGAATATTTTTTAAATTCATATAAATAAACTGAAAGTGTTTATGGTTACTCAAAACAAACCTGAACACACACTCAAGTCTTGAGAGGTTTTTGTGCTCTTAATTTTGTGGCTGGTGAACAGTGATGTTCCCCAGGGCTCAGTGTCGAGGCCAGTCCTGTTTAATATCATCATCAATGATCTGGACAAGGGGATTGGAGTGCACCGTCAGTGAGTTTGCAGATGACACCAAGCTGGGTGGGATTGTGGATCTGCTAAAGGGCAGGAATGCTCTGCAGAGGGATCTGGACAGGTTGGGTCCATGGGCTGAGGACAATTGTGTGAGGTTCAATGAGGCCAAGTGCTGGGTCCTGCCCTTGGGTCACAGAATCACAGAACCAATTAGGTTGGAAAAGACCTCTGAGGTCATTGAGTCCAACCTTTGATCGAAAACCACCTTCTCAGCCAGACCATGGCACTCAGTGCCACATCCATGCTGTCCTTACATACCTGCAGAGAGGTGACTCCACCATCTCCCTGGTCAGCCCGTTAAAATGCCCAATCACTCTGTCTGTAAAGAACTTCCTCCTGCTCTCTAACCTAAACCTGCCATGGTGCAGTTTAAGACTGTGCCCTCTTGTCCTACTGCTGTTGCCTGGGAGAAGAGACTGACCCCCGCCTGGCTACCACATCCTGTCAGGGAGTTGTAGAGAGTGACAAAGTCTCCCCTGAGCCTTCTCTTCTCCAGGACAAACAGCCTCAGCTCCCCCAGCTGCCCCTCAAGGGACTTGTGCTCCAGTCCCTTCACAATAATAAAATAATCACAATAATCCCCTGCTGTGAAAACTGGAAAACACCCTGGGCGTGCTGGTGACAGGGGCAAGATATAAGCCCAGGAGTGCCCAGGTGGGAAAGAAGGCCAAGGGCACCTGGGTTGTCTCAGTCATGGTGTGACCACAGGCCTAGGCCAGGGCTCATCCCCTGTGCTGGGCACACATGAAAACAAGAATACTTGATAGTGCAAGAGACTATAAGAGAAGTTAAAACAACTTAAGACTGGATCTTAATTAGAAAAACTCTTCAGAAAAAAAAACAAAAACAGTTATCGAACTAAAAAATAGAATTACAAAAATGTTGCAAGGTTCATCCTCTATGGATTCCTAATTCTTAGGTTAAATCACAGTATCATTAAAGCTGGCAAAGACCTTTGAGATCAAGTGCTTTCATGAAACACCACCTTGTCACTCAACCCAGACCACTGAGTACCACTTCCAATCATTCCTTGATGGGGAATCATTCCAGGGATGGGGACACCATCACCTCCCTGGGCAGCCCCTTCCAATGCCAGACTACCCTTTCCAGGAAGAAATTCCTTCTGATGTCTAATCTGAACTTCCTCTGGAACATCTTCAGGCCATTCCCTCTCATCCTGTCCCTTGTTCCCTGGGAGCAGAGCCCGATGCCCCTGGCTTCCCCCTTCTGTCAGGGAGTTGGAGAGAGCCAGAAGGTCCCCCCTGAGCCTTCTTTTCTCCAGACTGAGCATCCCCAGCTCCTGACAGGACTTCCAGCCCCTTCCCCAGATCCATAGCCCATATCTGAACCATAAGTGCATGTTTATCTATCAAGTGTTGATGTGTTGAATCTGGTTCTCATTCCTCCTGCTGTCTTGGTCCTGCTGCTTCTCAAACCCTGTTTTTGAAACTCTCAAGAGCAATGCTGCAATGATTTTCTCTAAACCTCTTCACGTTCTTCTACCATGACAGCTCCAGTGTTTGGGGACATTGCATCAGAAATGCAGCTACAGAACCCAGAGGGCAGGAGACAGAAACTTCTCTAAGAAAAGCTTCTGTCTGTGGGGACTCTGGCCAAAATAGAAGATGCCATTTTAACCATGCCAGCTTCAGAGAGCGTGAAATCTGCTTGTCAAGGGCCAGGAAGGATATTTCAGGTTCAGCCTCTCCTGGGGACCGCCCCTTTCTGAATGCTGGGCTGTGGCTTTCCATGTCAGACAAACAAATCTCCTTCTTTACAACTTATTCCTGATTCTAGCACCACAGGCCACATGGCTGCAGTTCAGTGCCATAAAAAGCACCAACCCACAGGAAAACAGCCAAAATTTGTAGTGGTACAGAACAGACTTTTTAAAAAGGCAGGATTGCTGCATCTAGAGACAGGCTCAGAGGAGGATTGAAGCTGGAAGGGAGCTGAGAAAGCCTCTAGTTCAAGCTCCTGCTTAAGGCAAGGCCAGCCTTGAGGCCAGACCAGGCTGCTCAGGGCTCTATCTATTCAGATCCTGAGAACCCTCAAGGATGTAAAACCCCTACACTCCTACACAATTTGTTGTTCACAACTATGATGAAAATGCACTTCCTCACCTCCCTCAGGTCACTGATAAAAATGTTAGTCACAGTGAGTCACCGCACAGACCTCCCACAACACTCTGCTTTTCCCTGGCATCCATTAAGTGAAAACATGAGGTTAGAAGAGGAGAGAAAAGCCCAAAGGAGACAGAAGTATTGGCAACATAATCCCCTATCAGTGCCCCAGGACTGTGGCTTTGCCTGTTCTGTCCTGACACATCAAGCCAGTTCACTACATTGTTTTTGCTCCAAGACCCAATCAAGCTGTATATACCCTGGCCACTATTCAGCACAAGTCTGTAATAATTAGCTGTCAAGTCTTTCACTGCCCCTCCACAGGAGGACCACAATCTTATTCACATACAGCAGTTCATGACAGATCATGCCTAACCCTCTATTTCCTCCAACAAAGAAGTGAATAATCTTTTCTAAGTTAAGGAAAGGCACCATGTGTATCTTACATACATATACATATTATTTCTATATGTAGGCTCCATTAAAACACATAATTATTTTGTCTTTTCTGCAATACAGAATGATATAACACAGTTCAGTAACAAGACTCCCACCAATACAATGAGAGAGAACTAGAGAAAATGAGTATCGTGCTCACTAAAATGTTCATATTCCAACCCAATGGACTCAGACATTCTTCCCCAGCAGTGCTGGCTTTCCCTGCTCCATGATAAAACTAACCTTAAAGAAGAGGGATTATTTCTGGTTCTCCCCAGGTCTTGTGTCTGGTTTCTTGGCTGCTCTGCAAAGTTCTCATGCACTTTCCCAAGTGGCTCCAGGGACAGGAGCACTCAACCAGCAGAGCTTTGCCCATTGTCAGTGGTCTCTGTGGGAACTGAAACACATGAGATCATGGTTTAGTTTATAATAACAACCGTGGATAAATTTTCTAACAGAAAACTAGAACAACTTTGCATGAGCAGTAATAATGGTCTTAATAATGAAGATGTAAATATTTCTTTTATTTGGTTTACATTCCAACTCCAAAATGAATTTTAGGCAATAATATAAAAATTACATATACACACACAAAAATCACTATGACTGGTCCCTGAGAGAGAAAGCGATGACTGGATAAGTCTGTGTATCCTTCACATATCCTCTGTGGCTGCTGGCTGGGTAAGCAGCACAAGGAATTCCATTTTCCTCATGGAGTCAGAACCCTGCTGGGTGAGGAAATTAAGATACAGAGGGAAGGGGGAGACAAATTTTGCTGCATTTTAAAACCACCTTTCCCAGACACAGAGGAACAAAGAGCCTGGATGTAGGAGAAAAGCTTTATTAATGATAGAGTTTTAAGGGCTTCCATCACTTCTGTTAGGGCAATACTGAAAAGTTAAGTATTTCTCAGCTCTGATTTACTTTCCTCTGTTTTTTTAGTCTGTTTTTTCACTTATTTATGTTCCTAGGAAAGATGAACCAGGAGACTGCACAGCACAGAAGACAACCAGCCTAGTACCCCATACATATATTACAGAGGTTGCTGATACTCTTCTATTGGTGCCATTAGCAATTTGCAATTAGTCCAGTGATTAGGATCTTGTGTATTAGTTCGATCTAAGCACATTGTGCTCATTGTTTCTACTGCTAAATTCTAGGACTAGGGAACCTATGTGCTTCCTTGTGATAGGGGACTCTCCAAGTAATGCTGGAGATCCAGTGGTCTGACCTGTCAAGCTCTCTTGGTCCTATATTATGTCCCTTTCCAAACCAATAAGTCATCCTCGGCAATCCCCAAAATCCCATGTTTTTTGAGCTAAGCTATTTGCGGGTCTACAGTACAAGCAAAGTAGTGTTACATGCTCTGAGAAGGCGTTTCCAGAGAAAGGTATCTGTAAACTCTGCATATTTTGGGTGTTTTTGGTAAAGTAACAGCAACCTCCTCATTCTGGTCTCTCTGTTACCTTCACTGTACTTCTAATCTTACAGATACAACAGCCAACTTCCCAGTAAGTCAGGAGGGTACTAGAGAAACACTTAAAGAAAAAATGGGTTTTTTTGAGACTTCTCAGGCTCTCTTTTATATGGTAATTCATCAACATTCATTTCAGCCTGCAGTACTATCAATGTAAGGCACCAGGGGTCTCTGGCTACATCCCAGACATGTGCTGCTACAGTGAGATCTCTGTGACACCCCTGAATTCACCAGCAAATGTCAGTGATATTAAAGTGGCAAAAGATGAACACTTCTTGTCAATGCAGGTCCAGCTACTCTGCTTGTATAGACGCAGGTTTGTAATTCCTGACACTTACCCAGCTCCACACTCCATCTTTCTGCAGTGATTATGATTACTGAAGTAGCAGAATAAGAAAACACCCTCCTTCTCTTTACTATAAGCAAACTGACTTGGGCTGCTGCCTTTGCAATGTTCCTGGCATATGCTTCATAGATAGCCACCATCAACAGAGCAGCTTGTTGGATGGAAAGCTGGCTTGGTCCCAAAAGCACTGTCACATCCCAAGTTCCTTTCCACACAATCAAAGTGTTATTTATTAAGAAATCTTACGCTTGAGAACGAAAAAACATTTTAACAGAGCTGCTTTCTCAAGCTCCAGCAAATCCGTTTGTCCAAGCTTCCAGAATGTTTGCATCTCTCCATCTGCAGCTAGTGCTGGCATCACCAAATCCTGACAGCAGGAATCTGCCAGTTGCTGTGACTTGCTATTTTTTGTTTTTGCAAAAAACAAACTGTGAGAACACATTGTTTTTTTAAATGATGTCATAACATTTTTAAAAAGTTTGCTTGCACAATGGTCTTTTTCATTCCCTTAGGCCTTGTTAATTCTGAAAACCCACACCTGAGCCAGCTATGGTTCATTCTGTGCCCTCCTGTGGGAATGGGGTGTGAACCTGTCACTTCTCTCTCCCTGGGGCAGAGACACGCAGGACTCCTGAAACAAGCAGCTCAGGGGAAGGTGATATTATGCCTGAGAGGGAAAGCCCTCAGGGTCAGGGTAAATCAACCTGTATTGCATTATCTGCTTGAAGGGCAAAATTCCTTCACTCCTCTGCTCCCCTTGGATGTGGCTCTGTAGCCTTTGTATTCTATTGCCTCTTCAGCTGAAGTCCTTGGAGGTATCCATGTGAAATGCTTTGTTCAGAGCAGATAATGAGAGTTGGGGCACTGGAGCTGCTCCCCTGGACAGTCCATAGGAAACTGAAAGCCTGCTCCCAGCTGCACTGCAGCCTGACCTCTGATCCTGGTCAACATCTGCCCTTCATGGCTGTGCCTCATCTTAATCTCAATATTTTTTCTCATTCCTATTTACTGTTTTTTTCCCTTTCTTTGTTACCAACCTTTTTCGTTCTCCCTGATCCTATTAGAGTCCACAACATTAACAAACCTCTTCATACATGAGGAGAGAAAACTGCTTTCTACAACCTGTCTGCAGTGACTGTGTATTGAGTAGAATACATCACCGGTTGCTTCCTTCTGTTGGATCTGAACTTCCTACAACCAGTCTCCTGTAGTCACCTGCTGGCTTAATTCAGATCTTGCTTTTTACTGTACATTGCTACTGCATGTGAAGTAGCAGCAATGACTGCCTGTGCATTTAAAAAAATAATTATATACCCATTAAAAGAATATAATCCACCCTTAATCACTTACATGAGAAAAATGACATGAAATAAACTCTGAATGTGGTAAGAAGTGAAAGTATTTTCAGCTATTCCACATATTAAGATAAAGTTAAATTGGTGTTTTAAAAAATGTACTTTATCCTAACAAGCAAAATTGCTCCACATTTTGTCTTCATTGAAAATAATCTGAAGAGCAATCTAATTTGAAGTCAGATAGACGAGCTGTCATACATTGGATATGCATACATAATGCTTTCTCTCATATAATGTCAATCATAC
>VYZS01063315.1:0-15561 GCA_013400695.1 Neodrepanis coruscans
CATGGAAAGTGGAAAAAGTATTGTTAAGAAAACTGCCGATAAAGTCTAAGTACTGAGTTACTAGATGTGTTAAAACTTAACAGAATAGATGACTAAATTTAGAGAAAGTTAAAAAGGAAGATAGCAACATAAAAAGTAATTTTATATTTGAAGTGAGGTGTTCTAGACTATCCATTATATCTTATGAAAGAGATTTCAAAGGTCTAGTAGTGTTACAAAGGTCATTCGTGAAAATGTTAGTTCAGGAGACAATGATGGTCTACAGAGAAAATGAGATGTTTATAGATTATTGGGGAGAAAAAAAAAAAAAGAACAAAGGAAAAAAGCATAATGGCACTTGATGCACACGGATCCTGAGTACTGTTGGCAAACTTGTGTCCCTGCCTCTGCAAGGACATAACAGAAAAAGTATAGAGAAGAGCAATAATGATAAAAAATTTGCAGAGCAACTACCAGAGAAAGGATTGTACAGACAAGGACTATTCAGGTCAAAGAGATGCTGTAGGGGGCTTTTGATAGAACTATAAAATCATGAGTGAAATTAAAAAGGTAGAGAAGGGACTGACTAATGGTCGTTTCTCGTAATTCAAGAATTAAGGGAACTCCTATGAACAGTGGCAGACTAAACAACCAAGTGAGGTTATATAGAGGAAGCTATGGAGTTTGTTGTCATATGGCGCTGTAAAGAACTACACTTATAGCTTCAAAGTGAGATGATAAAGGCATCATAAAATTATTAAAACCAAGATGTAAACTCCACATTTTCATGTTCGAAAGCCACGGATTGTTGGACTGGTATGAGAAGGCAAATTGTTTTGTTTACCCTGTTTCGTAAGAAATTGATTACCGGTCATTGCTGGAAACATGCTGCTGGAGGATGCTGCAAAGTTGTATGAAGTTCTGAGCCACTAAGGTCGTTCTTGTATTCTTGGCATCACTTTTAATTTTTCACTTGTGAGAAGCTGAAGTCAAGCGTTCTGCACTTTTTTCATGTTAGCAATGCCACTCTGTAGGTCTCTGATGTGAAAAGGTAAGTTCTGAGCCTTAAAGGAAGTGCAAAAATGTTCCTGTTTGTCCCTGGTAATGATGAACTCCATTTAAAGCTACAGAATAAATCTCATCAGAAAAGACCTTAATTGCTCCCTTGTAAGTTTCTTTTTAAATCGACTACAGTATTAAATATGCCACAGTTTATTTCAGTGCAAGTGCTATTCTTCAAGTTGTATTTGATCAAATGCAGTACAAAAATGTGTTCTCCCCTTTCTCTTTCCCCCTTTCTGTTCTAATGAATAATTCTAAATCAGCTGAATCTTAAATTCTTTACATGAATAGACACAATGGACAAAGAATCACATGAATTTAAAGTAAATTATGCAAAATGAATGTTTATTAATTAGTAACGAGTTTTGTGCATCTGTAATAAGCATTCCCCTCAAATTTTAGGGTACATTGATGGGTCACCAGGAACTTCTCCAATTATTTAGCATACTAGATAAGATACTTAACTTTACCATCTGAGTTGTGGAAAATAATAATTGTGATATTACATAACTGCATTTTCCTCTCTTACATTTTTTCTTTTAATTAGAAAAATAAAGTGCTAGAACACCCATACAGGAAAACAGTAAAGCGTGTATTTAGCTGTAATACAATTTATTCATTGAGATGTGTGTTTGTTACCATGGCCTTATACGCTTTGCTGAAGCAGAGCCTTAATGAATAAAGCAGAAATTCTAATGAGGGCAACCAAAAATAGCAAAGGACCTAAAAAGCTGCATTTTGATGCAGCTCTGTCTTCCCTTCCAACTCTATTGATTACATCTGGTCAGCTGACTCCATCTCTTCAACATTCACTGCGGGACTGGATTAAAAATCAGACTGTAAGAACTAAGGGTTATATTACAAAAGCAATTTGCCTGCATTGAACATGTATTCTGATATCCCCGTTATAGCTGTAAATGTACAATGGCTCTGATATAAACAAAATATGTCAGAAAAGAACCCTGACTCTTCTACCTGGTAACATACAGTCAATTCACTGAGAGAGTCCAGAAGAGGCCATGAGCCATGGTGCTGCACTAGTTCTAAACAATCTGGGTTGCAAAATGAGGGAACTATTCCAAGGCTGGGAAAAGTATGGATAGTTTTAAGCCAGATCTACATATGGAGAAATATTGATTTCCTCCTTACAGAATGTATACCTTCTGGAAAAATTTATGTTTAAACTGGCAAACTTGTTATTGAAATACTGTCACTTTTTACAAATATCAATTGCATTGCTCTTATTTTGATAATGAAAAAAGATACCTTGCAGCAACAATTCGCATTCTACTGTGGAGGACAGAAAACAATAAGTCTTTTCCTAATTATTTCAACTATTGAGCAAAATACTTCAGAATCATGAAAACGTGAGATTGATATGTCAAAAGCATTGCCAACACACTTAATTTTTAAATAAAAGAATATTATTTTCTTTTTGCTCTTTCACCATAATTCAATTAAAATCATTTTCCCTTTCAAAGCTGAAATAAAACTTTTATGCATGTTAGGACAATTTTCCTAGACTTCAATGGCAAAGCATGAACATCAGTCAGACAAAAACATGCAGTGCAGGCCACTTCACCTGCAGTTTAGTCCCTCTCTTGTGTCCAAAGTGGGCACTGAAAGCTGACTTGAGATCTGACGGTTCCATCCCAGTCCAGCTTTGCATCACAGCCTATGCAATTCCATTAACACAAGTCATCCCTGTCCTGGCAGGACTTGCATTCAACTAAGTGTTGCAAGTTGTATGAATAGACTGTCCAGATGGATAGTAGTATGGAACACGTTTCTGATTCAAACAATACATAGATTATGTCAATTTTTGTTTCTACTATTCTAGATGGTTTTGATCCTTCCTTTTACAGACGTATATTCATGGTATTGCAACCTTGAATATTAATTGTACAAAGATTTAAGAACCTGTTTAGTTTTCTTCTGTCGGGATAAAATCCCTTTTGCTACGGCTTTACGTGGTTACATTGAACTAATTTGACAACACTGCCTGGGAAATACCTGTTTTTCATTCTAGTTCTTTTAATTTCATGGACTTGGACAAACATTTTACTGTTTTAGAGGACCACATCTCTAATTTTTGCACAGAATAGTTAATCTCCTGATCTTCACTTTTGTTCTCTTATATTCTATTTTGTTTTCTTGTCCTTTTCCTGGTGGATAAGATTTGCTTAATTTGTTTAATTATTTTCATAGATGTAGACATTAATTGACATGTTAGATGGATTTATATAAAACATTTATGTTTTCCAAAACACCTTAGTGAAAAATGTAGGAAATGTGAAAGAGTTTGGTCTTTGATTGGTTGTTACTCTAGCAAAAAAGAAGGTTGAAGGCTAAGCTCTCATTATAGAGAAAAATTATGTTCCAGACACTGATTCTCTAAATGGCCCCCTGGATCCCTGAGGTCTCCTTGTGCAAATATGATCAATTTTCAAGTAATCCCAAAATATTAACATGAAAACTGTAAAACCCTTTGCTGTTCTGTCTGGTGGGGTCTGCAAATGCCTCACTGAGGCACCTTTGGGGAGAGGCACTGTGCTGAGGCACTGGGTATCAGGTGCCTGATGCCCGTTCTGACACAGCAAATCAAGTGATCTGTGGGATGGCACTGACATTTGCTTGGCTATGGATAAACTTACTGCCATTGGGTCAGAAAATTAGCAAAATGTGAACTTGAGAAAGCATGAAGTACAAAGATAGAAAGAGTTGTATGGTTTTTATTTGTATTTCTTGAAAAAAGACATTCACTTTAACTACAAAGCTGTATTACTTTCAGGCCCACACATATGATTTTCATTGCATTTTCTTTAAAAAAATTAGTAATTCCTAGGGCATGCTGAAAAAAAAATAAAGAAGCAAAAAAGAAAGTCAAGAGGACAACGTTTTGACAGAAAATACTGGGTTTTGGAAAGGTAAATGCTTTGTCAGAGGAGATTTTAGTATCTTATGAGTCTCAGAACACTTTTTTTTACTTTCTTGTTTGAAACTTCCTCTTTTTATCCCAATAATGTCAAAATATTTCATTATGATATTGCTAAAAAATTTATTTTGGTATATTATATTGCAATGTTTGTCATTATGAAATATATCTGAATAGTAACTAAGAAAAACACTTTGGTAATTCACTGCAGTGTTTTCATACTGACACATTTTTAAACTTCCCTTTGCTTGAAACAAAAGAATTGCATTTTTTAGCACAGTTCAGGGAAAAATTTTAGAATTTAATGAGATCTAGTAAGTATTTTAAATTGTAATGCCAATAAATCAATAAAGTAATATATGAGTGGGGATTTGGTGGAGTTTTTTCTTTTGTTTCTTTGTCTCTTCTTCCTTTTTGTTTTGTCATTGCACTGGAGGGTATCCTACAAGAATTTGTTTTATCGTATACTTGATTTAGGCACTTCCATTAATTTAAAGCAACTAATAACCAGAAATTAAGTGCATGTGTATGATGGGTATTAGTAGTAAGTATGAATACTGTGAAGTTTTCAACTTGAAACTATTTAAGAACATTGTTCTCAAATAGCTAAAGCAAATCAAATTACAATTATTTAATACTAATGCTGATTTCAAGGACAATCAGTGCCAGGGTGGCGGTGAGCAGAGATGCAGTAGGGAGATAGTCACCTCATTAATATGGAGTTTACAGCAAGCCCTGTTTAGTGTGGTTTACACTCTTTTTTAACCAGTATTCCCATTAGTATGCTACTCTTCGATTAGTCCAGTAAATAGAATTGGTCTCTGTATTTGCTAATGTCAACTCCATTCATAAACACATTTGCAGAGTGACAACCTCACTACCAATTTCCTTACCAGAAATACATAAAACTGTTGTAATATAAAAGTTAATAACATAAGGAGTATTGGCTGAAGAACAAAACATTGTAGAGCTGAATGAATGGTACTTCCAAGCTGAAATGACAACTCTTGTTCTAACTCTTGCATTGGCTGCTGGATTTACCTGTCCCCCTTAACCCAGTTTGACTTAAATGGTGTAACTTAACTTTTGAAAGAGTGATGTCTTTGCATTAATATTTCATTTTGTCAACACTATTCCTATGGTGACTATTTGTTTCTGCAGCCACAAAAGCTACAAGTAAGTTGTAGCTGTCAGGCTGAGCTACATAACCCATAAAATATAAACATGTCAAACATACAGCTACATAACCATTACCATCCTGTCAGGCACTGGGAAGGAAGTACAACTTCTGGATGCTGCCCAGGTGATACTTGCCTGTCACCACTTCTTAGTTATATGTGTAGTGTCCATGCCCCTGTTTTACTCATTTTATTAATAATTAAACAGAAAAACATTGTATATTAAGGAACAATGCTGTGTTACAAAATAGTTACCAGGAACTGTTTCCTAACTCTTCGGCAGACTTTTCAAGGAGCTAACCTGGGACAATGGTGGTTTACTATCAATCTTTGTGATATCAAAACAGCAAGAGGACATTCGGAGTCATTTAAATTTCCAGCTCCATGAACACTACCTAAGTTCTAACAAAATAAATAGCAAGAATGAAGAAAAATATCATATATAGGTACTGTGTGATCATTTTACTCCTCCTGAACATGCAGATATTCTATGTTTACCTTACTGTAGCAGGACAATTAATTGGTGGAAATAAGCTATTTTATTTTCTGCTTGAAAAGCAAATAGATGTATGTTTGAGGGAAGATAAGTTACACATTTCCCAAGCTGCTCGTTGCTCTTTCTTTGAATGTCTGCTTACACTTGCATGTGCTTTATGCATCTGGCAGCAGACAGACTTACATGATTTCAGCCTGAAACCTTCTGGTGGAACAGAGATCTTTGTTTGTGATGCTAATTCCAAAAAGATGGTTGCATTGGACAACCTGCTCCCTGAACAGGCCATATCAACACTGCAAACATAGCAGCTTGGAGGGCAGCAAAAGGTCAGGTATAGGTCAAAACTGGTTGAACATTGCTGATCCTCTGTCCTTTGGTTTTTCCCGTTAGATTTTCTATGCAACTTTGTACAATACCATGCATGTAGCAGATTAATCCAAAACGCATTTAACACGGACCATCACTTATGTTGTCAGGGTTCTGAGGACACCCTCAGACCAGTCTGCCCCTGCCCAGCCCCTGACTGGGGTCTCTCCACCTACTGACAATTGGGGACCCCATGTCACCCCTGGGGGTATCAATCCCTGCTCCAGAAACGCTGCAGAAAGATGAGCCTCCAGCTCCCCACAGCTCTGCCCTGCCCAGCCATGGGTGCCACAGAGCTGGGCCCACGCAACGGCTCAGATCACAGCCTCAGACATCCATAAGCCCAGGAAATGCCCAATACCCAGGACGGGGGCTTCTCTTGTGCCCAAGGCTGCTCTGGGCTGGGATAGTGGAATGGACCTGGGATGCCTTGCCACTCCAATGGAGAGCCCTCACAGTACCTGCCACAGGCTCCAAGGGAGATGATGCCCTGCTCTTGCTGTGCCCTGAGATGTGTGATAGTTAGCCAAGCGTATAAAATTAGGTTTGTCCTGAAGTGTTAAAAGGACCATGGCCATGCTGAGTGATTCATATGTAAAGTGATTTCTCACTGCATGCATTAAGTTTGCTGGCAGAATACCTAGGTCCTCTGCAGAGAGACGACTCTGACTGGGTTTCTTTTAATATTTCAAATATAAGAAATTGGATTAAACGTGCTGAGCATATGTTTTCCTTACAAATATTTGAAAGTGTAAAATACTGTCTATACTGTTAAAAGCAGAAACAAGACACTGTTGAAGTAATATATAAGTTGTTCAGACTTGCAAATATATTTTAATCATGAACAGATCTGACTAAAAGCTTCCTTTTAACTCTGCAGGTAATCGAAGAATTTTACTAGAGAAGAATGACCTCTTATTGTGTTTTTCCTTAATTTCTGTTGAAAGATTCTAATTCTCCTGTCTAACTTCCCCAATACTTTTTAGCCATTAACTCTTCAATTTAAGTGCAATTATTTAAAAATTTTGGTGGAAATCCCTCTACAATTACAATGATTTATCAGAGGGATTGCTTCACAGTTGACAGGTCAATCTATAGATACATTTGAGGATGAAAATAAGTAAAAAGCCCTTGACAAAATGTCATTCAAAATAGGTTTTTGTTGCATATATTTTGAATGAGAATTTAATGCTGGCTGATAATCACTGACAGTCAGTCCAGGAAGATGAAGTCTGACTTTCTCCGCAGAGAAGCACTTGATTACAAAGAACCCAAGTGGAGCATTGCTCCAAGTCTTAAAAGAGACAGGTATTTAGTGTTCATACGTGCACAGCGGTCCTTGAATTTGTTGGGAGAACCAATACAAGAGTCGATTAATTCTCATTACAGTGTGGCTCAACAATGGGCAAACATGACTTACTTGAGTGGAATTGTGGCTGCACACTAATTTCACATAGACAATTGAACAATAATGTACTGGTAATGGTTATCAACTGCTTCTGAGCTATCCTAGACTTGTACCAGAGATCTGAAAAGACTTTGAAAAGCCTTGTTAATTAACCTCAGGCTAAAAAGGCCTCCATAAGTTCATGGAAACCTGACATGGCAACTACAATTTTAACAATGGAAAATTAGAATAGTCCAGCTCCTCTTCTCTTTCTGCTTTTCAGAGGTTTAACCATTTCAGAAAATACCATATGTTTGTTTTGCTGCATCCTCAAAGATGCAGCTGATCTAGGTTATCCAAAAACCTTTACACCACTTCAATCTTTTTACTTCTTTAACAACAATTTCCTAAGCCCCAAATGCTCAAATGCCTTAACATTTGCTCCTTAGAATGACACATTCTTCCCTGGCTCTTTTTTACACTCTTTTGTCAATTTATCTAGTAACTGGTACTATACTTAAAACAATGCTGGGTCATTTTGATGAATGCCTTTGAATTTTCTGTTTCAAGTATATGATACTGTCGTGGTTTTACCACTAAAATAGCGATTCTGACAAGAGATGTCTGAGAGAAGCCACACACACACCCAAAAAGAAAGAAAACACACAAATATCACAGTTTATTTCACACACAGAAAACCCGACAATAAAGTGCAAAAAACAGACAAATTAAGCTTTCCCAGGGCCCGTGTTGGGGTGAGAATGCTCCGGAATAGTGCTGGTCTCTCTCTGGGGCTCCCGAAGAGACGCCGGGATAATCAGAGAAGGCCCGTGACTGATCTGAGGACCTACAGCAGCGCGAGCCTCCTCTCGGCTTTTCTGAAGAAAAACACTCAGACAGTTAGAAACCGCGAGCCCCCCTCCCCCTCCCTTCAGCCCCCGGGAAGGGATTTCAGTGGGAAGAGACGTGGTCTTTAAACCCGGGCAATAGCCACAGACAATCACCCCCAGGGAAAGAAAAAAAAAAAAAACCACAAGGGAAAAAAAAACAAACTACCCCCGAGGAAGAAGTCTGTCCCCCAGGAAATCACCAGAAAATGCAATCCCGAGGGAGAAGTCCACCCCTCTGGAAAAAAATAATCATGAGAAAACGTGATCCTGAAGCAAAGGAAACAGCTCACCCCCTTGGACAAACCAACAGCATTCTGTCGCCACCGTGCCGCTAGCCCGTCCGTGCGCGCGGGGACGGAGGATAATGCTGCCACCACGGTGAATCCACGCCGAGAAAGAGCGATGACGCCTGCTCTCCCCTTTTTATAGGGGGCCCCGATCTGCATATGCGTAGATGGCCCCTAGGGGCCGGCCTTTCCTACGATTGGATGGTCGGCACCCTGGGGCCCACCCCAGCAAGGCCTCGCACGCCCATGGAAGTGCTGGGACAAGCCGGAAGCGATGGAAATGCTGGAAGTGCTGGGGCACACTGGCCAATGGCAGCGCCCAGCCGGGATCGCCGAACACCGGCACTGCCGGGGGGAGGGGGCCTCCGCCAGCTGTGCCGAGCCGAGCAGCGCCAGGCAGCGCCGGGCTGAGCTGTGCCATGTTGTGCTGTGCTGCCGCCGCTGCCGCCGGCGGTGCTGCTGCTGCTGCTCCCCTGCTGCCCCCGCAGAGCCGGGTGGCAGTGCTGGTGCGCAGTGCAGCGGGACGAGCTGCCGCTCCCCACTGCCCTGGGCGGACAAGCGGCGGCCCCCCACACCGAGCCCTCCGCGGCTGCGGGCACCACCCGACAGCGGACGCCGCCTGCCTGCGGCGCCGACGCCGCGGCCGTGCTGACACCAAGGACCACCACGCTGCCCTGCGTGGACACAGCAGGGGGAGGGGACCACTGAACTCGCGCTGCTGCTGTCCCACCGCTGGCTCCGGGCGCACTATCAGCCTGCGCGGGCCGGGGGCGGGGGAGTGTCCCCCCCGCCTGTCTGTCGGCTCCTGCACGGCAGGAAAAAAGACCAGTTTTACTTTCACTTTCACCCCACGACAGATACTCAGAAAAAGACTTTTTATTTATGCTTAGATGTTTGTTATATAACTTCACTATCAAGTTTTTTACAGGACTACTATCTGCATATTTCTTATACCTAAAATTCAACAAGTGCATTTACCTCTATGTAAGACTATGAATATGGAGAGTGAAACTGCTCTGGTATTTTTTTTTACTGAATAAAACCCATCTTTCTAGGGAGAAAGAACAAACCATAACCTGTGCATATAATCCTGCACATTCCACACATGTTGATGTATTCTTTACCTATGTAAACTGTAGCTCCAGCAGATGTGCCCAAACAATAAAGGGTATGTTTTAAAATGAAAATAAGATTTTTACCAGAAACTTTAAGGGAAATCAGGAATATTTACTATGGGAGGTACAAACCTGCTACACAACAACAAGAAAAAAATCCCTGAGAAAATCAAAAATAAAATAAAAAAGCACTTTTTGCGGTTTTAACCAACTATTAAAACGCTGCTGAGAAAAGTAGAATATGGGGGAAAAAATCTTTCCTTATATTTGGAGACATTTTATTTCGGGTAATGATGAGGTCTGTCTGGAACTAAACCACTTTATACATAGCTTGAATTTTCCTTGGATGTAATGAGGAGTTTTGTCCAAGTGTAGGTATCTTTATACTAGAATATTTGTAGCGGATTGTAATACTAAGAGAATAGCATAAAGATTTGGTGAAGAATACTTAAAAAATGTTAAACAGACTTTTTCATTGAAATCTAGGCTGTTGGCACAGAAGTGTTGGATTCAGATTCTTGTGACAATCTGGTTTTGTCCACAAAAGTTTGCAAAAGGTTTTCCAAGAGACAAAATTTCAAATAGTCTGGCTTTGGGAAAAAGTCCCTAATGGTCCCTAATTTTTATAGATTAGAAATGAAAATTAGATATTGAAATATCTTCGAGGGTAGGGACCAAAACCTTTAAGCATTTACTGCATATGACAGAATAAGCCAAAAGATGGCTAATGATAGCTATGAAAATGCAATTAGGCATTGCTTCACAGAGTGCTTAAGTCTATGCGTGAGGCAACACTGATTGCCTTTGTAAATATGGTTATGAGTGTTGAAACTGAAGGGATATTTTGTAACTTTCTAGTAGAAGGGCTTTAATACAGGGTACATAATTGTACAATAAATAATTCTTTTGGCATTTATTTTTATTTCGTTTCAGTTACTTCAAGACCTTTTTATTAAAGATTCAACATACATTTTTCTGCAGAACTAACTGAACTAAAAATCAAATCTAAAGCAAACATTTCACAGCACTGCTTTATTTGTAAAGCTTTCTAATAAATCTTCAATTTTTCAGACATTGTAGCAGCAAAAAATGCAGAAAAAAAGGCATAACATTATCCACCACAAGTGAATTTTCATGAGGAAGCCCACAAGAAGATTTTGTGCCATTCACCAGTATTTGTGTTCCCAGGAAGTAAGCAGGTCATCAATTTAGTAAGTGCTAATCAGCAAATAAGCTTTCAGGTTTTTCAGTGTATTTAGACTGCTGACTTTCAGTTTTTCTTGAACAGATTATAAAACTAATTCTAAGATGAAACCCAAGCTTTTTAATCAACTGTGACAAAAGCCTATATACAGTTTTGAATAGCAGTTCTGAAAGATGGAAATAAATTACCTCTTTATTTTCAATACCAGGCGATACTCATTTTCCATTTATATCATGTGATTCTTGTTAGCTGAGGGAGTTGCCATAAATTAGTTAGGGCAGATGAAGTCTACAGCACAGCCATACTTCTTTTTTGCTTCAAAGTAATCACTTTAAAGTACAAATTATCACAAGGAAAGCTTTTATGTGTTTTTCTGACTGTTTATTCATTCTGGCTTACAAAATAATTAAAAGATGATATGAGTAGCAAAATCCTACCAAGGAGCTGGTTTTAATACAGGATGGGTCATGCACTGTGGTTAGAATAAATAACAACTTTTTTTTCAGGGGAGAGAGTGTTTTGATAATTTGACTTTTACAAACAGCTCCCTTACGTAGCTTAATCAAGCTGTAGAAATAGTTCTGAAGCATCACAAATGGATGGGCAAAGCCAGACTGAAACATGAACCACTGGAAAAGTCATGCATGATTTTGAAGGCTTTAGAAAAGATTTTTATCCAGAATGTTAAGTTTTTCTCGTAAATTTTTGCACCTTTCTTCAAAAGGAATATAATCACTTACCTGAAAATTAGGACTTCTTTTGGTCCTATTTTGATATTTATTATGTTGTTTATATAATGAAAATGTGGATAAAGTCTTATTTTGAGTAAGTAAATGCTTGTTTCAACTTGTAGTTGACAATAAGCAGCTGTCTCAACATGACCAGCAACACGCCTGCCTTTGAATGTGAAAAAAAAAAATCAGTATATTTAAGTGTAATCAAAGCATACATATGCCTCTAAGGATAGATAATCTGTCAGTTAGAACTCCCAACCTCAGACTCTAAGCATATTTGAGAGTCTATTATTAAACCAATAATTTGCTGAAATGGGATTTTAGTAATTTTCACATCCTATTAAAAGATATTGTTCATCTTAAAACCTAAGATCTAACTGAAGGTCTTCCTAGTCTTTGAATTAACCAGCCTCAGCTTTTGACAAACAACTAATCAAATAGTTCTAATGGCATACATTAAAAACACAGTGCAGGATTTTCCATAAGTGACTATAAACTAGGTGAAACATGCTTCCTGGAACAAGAATGGACCAGCAAAGTAGCCACTTCATGTTTAACATCATTGATGCTGAACATACTTTCTTTGTCCCTAAGTAACAAGCCATGTACATACTATGTAAACGTTTATATACACACATATATACATACACATAAGTACATGTAAATATATGCACACATACATATTCTAAAGAGCAAGACTTTACAAGTTACATGTCAAAAATTCACTATCAAAACCAGCTGATCACTTTTGTCTTTGGGTTTGGGCTTTTGTTTGTCTGTTGTTGGTTTGTTTTTTTTTTCTTTTAATCACACAATATGTTCCTAAGTGTTGGAAATGGTAGTTTCAATTAATGTTCAAAGAAGAAACATATTTCAGAAATACTGAAGTGTGGTGAATGTAGGTTTTGGAGTGCACAGGCATCAGCATGATCTTCTAAGAGCTCTCTGCTGCATTTGAGCTTAAAACACATGTACTATTGCTGAAATTAGGGAGAATTTTAGATGCTTAGATTCCATGACTCTATGTGATGAGAAAGCATCACAAATCAGTCTCTTCCCTGTTTGGCTGTTGTGTGACGAAGATATTTGCTGTGACACTTAGAGGCATCAGTAGAAAAAGCTCTTCATGAAAAGAAGAATTGTTCTAGGAAAGAGGTGTAAAACGCCTTTTTTTTTTTTTTTCCTGCTGCTAACATTATGGAAAAACTGTATCGAAAGAATGCATTACATGTTGCTCTAGTGTCTTACCTTGATTTGGACTTCAGAAGTTTAAATACTTAAGAAAGTTTTGTGATAAGATTAGTTGCCTGAAGACCTCATCTGTCTCAAACAAGATTTCTGTATGTGGGGAAACAAGACCTATAAAGAGAATTATAAATTCTCTGTAAAATACTGCAGAAAGCAGGGAATTCTTGCTGGAGCTCCCTGAATCAATTCACAGCAATGCTGCAAACAGACATATGTGTTTGTATAGGTGTACCTAGTGTTTACAGAATTGGGATGCAGATTTTTTGCTTAGCCCCAAGACCTCAGGTACTGCACACTAAGAGACTCATAAAGTTAATCCAACCTGTTAAGGCTTCTAGCATCACAGTCCTGCATACAATCTTGCTGTGTCTCTAAAACAAAGTAGATTTTTTTCAGCATTTTGTTAAGATAGTTTTCTTACTGTTGTCAAATCACAATAATGAGATTTTGTCTACTGATACAGACAATCTCCATTGACAAAGGTGTCAGTCATGAAATTTCTGTCTCTGTCCTGATTGCCTGCCTTTTACATTGTTCTTAAGGAAGAACAGTGATCACAACTTGGCAAAAATGACGTAAAATTATCTTCCCTCCATTTTGCCCTCAGGAACAAATAGAAGACAAGATGCAATAAGAAGAGGGAAGTAGCTATACAGTCTCCTCACATGGGTTTCAAAGACAGAACAATGATGGGAGGCTCTGGATCAGCTGTTGAGGAGCACGTGAATCCCATTTTAAATTCTGCAATGCTATACATATTAGGGCAAGGCATGTGCAAACTGCCAACTTTCCTAAAACATCAGAACGCAGAGAAGTCAGCTTAAAAATGAGAGGCAGAGAATAAGAAAACAAGACACAGGGAGGCAGACACAAATTACTGAATGTCTGGATTGCTGTGAGACTGGGTGAATCTAGCTGATAGCTTGGGAAAAACTTGGCAGTGGGTGATAACAGGGTACTAAACGGAATAGTGATACTGGAGGAGAAACTACAGACTCTCCTCCCTAGCTGTAGTGGGTAACCCAGCCTGCAATCTGATCTCAGACAGGTTTTCTAGCGAGAATCTCTGTGGTGGGAGCCAAAATTGCATCACTGGAAGTTTGTAGGAGTTGGCACACACCAGGGGCAACAAGAGAGAACTGAAAATGGGAATATGGACAAAGAAATAAGATACATCTTCCCTGAATAATCCAACGACAATTTCACACCTTTCCTGAGGTTTTTTTCGTTATTATTATTATTATTTAAGGCTGGCAATACTTTACCCTTTTTCCACTTATATTGTTGAAGTAATAGACACTGATCATCACAAATAAAGCTTAGAAACACTACTGGAAATATCAGATTGTGCAAAGCTTCCCATCTCTCTCATAAGACTCTTTATGAACAAGAGGGTAGAACCCAGCCGACGTATGTGGAGGGTGTGTCCCCGCTGCTTCACATGGGGACAAACCCCTTTCCTCAGGATCTGGCTACCACCATGTGTCTTGCTGCCTGTAATGAGTTTTCCTCTAACTGTTCCTTGTCTCTGACCTGGTTTTCTTACCTAGTTTTATTCTGTTTAACTCTGTTCTCTTTAGAAAAGTACATTACATCTGATATACTGTTCATGTGACATGAAGAGATTCAAGTTCTATTTCTACACAAATACAAATGAAAGCATACATCCTTACTACAGCTCATCCTTAATTTCCTGTCCCTCTGTATCTGTTTATGAATTATCTATGAATTGGTGTTAAAGCTGAAAAGCAGCTAGGCTAAATTTGTATTAAATACACTACATTGTTGTGCCATAAACTAAAAAAATATAGGTGATTATCTGCTTGTCCAAGACACAGTTTTCAAGAGCCCAGGGTTTCTATCATAAGGAGAGCAGGGATTTAAATACACTGAAGAACATTTCCTGTGCCTGTTTTTTTCCCACATGAGGTGATGCAATTTGCTTGAGGACCTAGAGAGACGAGGGAAAGAGCATAAAAGGCAGCTCCTAAAAGTTGGTGTGGAGAGAAAATTGAAGGGAAAGGAATAATGGTGGGCTGGAGGCAGCAGACCAAATTGACATTTAATGGAAGGATGCAAGGAAGCAATGCCAGCAGGAAGTGTTTTGTCCCTTGACTGGCATGAGGGGGGACTAAGCTGAGCCTTTTCTATATGAAAACCAGAGGAAATATTTTCCTGTATTCCCTTTTCCTGAAGATTGATGAAAAACTTGACACGCCCGCAGGTGTCAATGGACTATCACTCGGGTGGCTTCAGAGCAGTGGCACTGGATTAGGTATTCAGGACCTTCGCCCCTCCAAAGATGAGGAACAAAAGAGGAGGAAGAAGACAAACTGTAGCGCGTTTGCTGCCTGTTCCCCGAGACAGGGCTCCCACCCCAGGGAAGCCCCGGCGAAAGTGCGGGCCGAGTGCACCACCCGCAAAAAAAGTTGGAAACCCTTCCGCTGGCAGGGACACGGTGCAGCGCAGGCGGTGGGGCCGCTCAGCCGCTCCTGCCCCGCGCGGGGCCATTTGCTCGCTAATTGCGCCTCCCGCATCCACCGCGCGCGGGGCGGGGGGGCCGGAGCCGCCGCCCCGGCGCTATTTGAGGGCGGGCGGCGCCGCTCTGCACCTGGCCCGTCCCGTCCGGGGCTCCTCCGCCCTCGCCCCGGCCGCGCTCCCCCGCCTCCCTCCGCAGCCC
>VYZS01063321.1:18065-30251 GCA_013400695.1 Neodrepanis coruscans
AGCAGGATAGAAGAGATGGGGAAGACAATCACTGCTTCTTAGGATCAATGTGTTTCACCCATCACCACTCCTCTCTCAGCTCTAGTAAGTGCTAGTTGTGGAATCGTTAATGTTGGAAGTGACCACTGGATGTTGCCATTATTGCTCTGGAGACAACAAGATGGTATTTTGAGGCCTTTGGGACTCTGATATAAAATTCTACTTTTCCTGTGTTCAGAGCCAGTCCTGTAAGGTATTTTATTTGTTCTTAGAGAGATCTGTCTGTCATTTGCTACAAATATATTTTAATATTAGCAAGACTATCCAATAAAGTCTATTTAAAACCAAATCTGCTGAGGGTTACAGCTATCATTTTTATATAAGATTTGCATAGATTTCAGTAAGAGCACAGAATAAGACCCTTCTTTCATTAGAAGGGTCAAAAGACTGCCAGCATTGCAAAGGATTTGTTTCACTAAAACCCTGACTCGACTGCGTGTGCTTCATCCACAAATCCTAAAACAGTGGGATTCTGATCTCCTTCCTTAAATTCGGCGCTGTTGCCTCTGTTAGTGTTCACGTACTTGTGTATCATGCTGTAATACTGCTCTTGTGAACTGAAGGTATACAAGAATGAAATCTTCTGCCAGTCTGTGTTGCTGGGAGTTTGAAATGGTGCAGGGTCAGTGGCTTCAAAAAAGCAATTTATATTTCTTTCTGCCAGCTTGGTTGCATGCTCTTTGGCTTTGATCTCAAAGAGTTCCTCTTCTTCTTTTGAGTAAATTTTCCAGAACTTGAGCTGAAGATAGCTGACTGGGGAGCAACAGCGGCTGACACATGTCAAAATCAGTGCCATAGTCATGATGACGGCTATTATGACCCATCCTATCAACTTGAAAAAAAAGATAGATAGTTTAATGATGGTTTTGGATGGTTATATGTAGTAATATAGAAAATAGCATTGAAGAAGATATGAAAACTCTAAACAAAGACACCCTGAAGTACATGCAACTCTGCTTGCTGCCGAAAGAGAGGATTCCATGCACACAATTCAGCCATACCCTGAATTCATACATACTGGAGCTTTAACCCCCCAGAACTGATCTTGTCAGATTAGAGATGAATACAGAAAAAAAAAGAAAAAAAAAAGAAAAAAAAAGAGAAGGTAGTCTGAAGTTATTTCCTTGTTTATATTCAGCTTTCTTAATTTTTAAGGCAAGATACTGACCATCAGTTTCTGCAGTTGTCATCAGATTTATAGTACAGAGGGTGCAGAATCACCCTGGCTGTGCTATGCTGGGAATTAGACCTCCTGCTCACTGTGTTCTATCTGCTTGCAGAGATCAACTGCTCTGCCTGATGTCAGAGCCTGCAAAAACAGCTACTTGCCACAACACACAAGTTGTGTCCTGTCTGTTTTGTACACAGTACACAGATTTGGCTATTGGAATGGGAATTCACTCTTGTTTTATTAATCATTTTAGCATCCTTAGGTAAGTCTCAGTGGTCCCATTAAAGCCAGGTGTTCTAGTAGATGCTGGTCCCTCCTTTATCAAGTGCTATTTAGCTGGAAGCTCCAGGAAGAGATCCTGCAATACCCCGTTTTACCCCACAATGACTTGTTTCCCAAATGAAAAATTATTGAGTGCTAAATAAAAAGGAGTTGGTGTTCTTTTTTGTCCTTAATTTTGTTGAAAGTAGATTAGATATTAAAAATAGTGGTCAGTAATAAAGATGCTGTCACATTTGTTCTGTTTTTGTTTTACTGGATATTTCTTTTAGGTTCCATTGTAATATCAGTAACAGTCAGTCTTCCTTGATTCTGATAGTTTCTTTATCTGAATCCAATTGTGTAGAGTTTGCCCCTTGTCAATTTTTTTATTGGAAAAGCAGCATGTTAAATATTTAACAAATGCAAACAGTTTTTTATTTTAATAAGCATTTGTACTAAACAGGAACTTACAAAAATCCAAGTAATTATAAACTCACATAAACTTAACTCCCTTAACCAGCCTTTATGTTTTCCTGAGAAAAAGTTACAAATCCTGCTTTTCCTACTGAAGTTAAGACAAGATCCATACAAACCTTGAAACAAAACTGAAGTGTTGTCAAAATTTGGAGGTTTCATTTCACTCCTAGCAAAAAAATCCACACAAAAGTGCTATTTTTTTGATCATGCACTTTGCCTTCAGGACAGGAAGCTTTAACTACTATTTTAACTACTCTTCTAGAATACAACTGTGAAATTATTAATAGGGTCAGGCATTGAGATTCACAGTCAAAGAAGCTATCCTTATTTTTTTTACTTGCCAATTCTCTGTTTCAAGATCAGCCCCTCCTTCATCAGTGATCTCAGCTTCCCCTCAACTAATGCCTATTTATGGAAGTTTGATATATTTAGGGGTGTAAAAAGTGGAAAAGGAGAGGAACTGATGCCAAGCCTAAGCTAATTGAGGAGAAAACTTGCTGTAGAAAGTCCCAGTCTCTAGACTGGTTCGGTTCCCAGCTTTGAATGAGGTTTTGTAACTGATAGTGCCAAACAATTGCCATGTAAACATGCAAAACCAGAAAGTAGCAGAAATATACATCAATTGCTTTTCCGTTACCGTTTTTTTCACTAATGATTTTTTGCTGGACATGTACTTTTGGTACCTGATATTATATAGTGTAAAGAGAAGGACTGTTTACAGTCCCCAGCAGGGACCTCTATACATTGAGGAGCCGGGTTCAAAGCCCATAATGTAAGTAGAAGAGCAGCAAGGCTTTACCTGGGACTGTGCCTGAAGGCTGATGAATTCACTTGATATCTCTGTTGATAACTTCTCATCACAGGGTATTTTGAACAGCAGGTTTTGGCACTCTTGTCCTTGATCTTTACAGGCGAGGTTCTTTATCAGGCTCTTCCCGCTGACCGCACACACGTAGAAGTCGGCTCTGAGCAGAGCCACCGCTATCCAGGTTAAAGGGGCCACCAAGGCTCTGGCTGTCACCGATGCCAACACCAGGCAGTAGCGGGTACAGGTGCCCCACAGGTTGCAGTTACAGCGGTTCTCCCAAAGGCAGCTTCCTGTAAACAGGCGCCACATCCTGGCATTCAGTATGTAGCCAAGCAACAACAGGATGAAGGCAGGCACTATGAGGAAGACAGAGCCATACAGCATGTTCCCGGAATTGCAGGGACATTTGAACACCACAGATGAAAAGATGTGCTCACTGGCAGCTGTCAGCAGCGACACAATGCTGTAACCTAGAACGGTTTGGTGGCGGATGCAGAAATCCAGTGCTAAACGTAACCTCTCCATTTTCTGCCTCCTCTTGCTTTAGGAGAGCGAAATCTCTGTCAGAAAAGGAAAAGAGAAAATGAGTGTCCTGGAGCTCCGATGAATTAGAAAAACTCGCAGAGCTTTCGCTTTCTCTTCTTGATGGTGATGCAGTGAAGCATAGAAACAGCTCTCCTTAGAGGAAACAAAAGAGCATGTGCTCACTGCACAGTACCAAGGTCAAGAAGAAACCACAATGGAAACCCACTCTGGTTGTCAACAGCAAAAAACCAAAGAGCTTTATTTCTATAAAAATAGTTTTTGTTTATCCACATATGCGTTGTAGCTAGGAGTGGCTTAAACCCCATCATCTTTTCAGTGAGGCAACAGATTCAAAGTGTGAATAAAACGTGAGAAAACCACCCAGAACTATGTACATATTTTTATCTTGCCATATTATTAGCAAAACAATATGGCTTGTTCTATTACAGAAGAAAGTTCAGCTGTAATTGTTATTTTTTCAAGATAATCAATCAATCTTTTTTAAATAGTTAGAGCAAATTATGAAGTACACACATATTAATGACCCAGCAGATGATTTCCACTGAAGCTCCAGCTACGAAAGTACTTTTTTCCAGTAATCAGATCTTGGACTCCCTCCTCCATACCAGGTAGTGGCAGCTTCGTAGCCCAGGAAAGGACAAAACAAAACCACTCCTAAGCCAGCAGAAACTGTGCAGATGGCATGAAGTGGAAAAATGATAGAACAAGCTTGCATAGTAAAAAAAAAAATCTGGAGGGGATTCCTGGGCACAGAAGACTGAAGCTAACTGTGAAAACATCTGATCAAGAGTCTTAAGTTTCATTCACACCCTGAGGGAGCTCAGCCAGGTTCTTTGCTGAGGTATGTCTTGTCTAAATCTAAATGAGGTGAACTTAGACTTTAAGGAAGTTGAGGCTTTTTTGCTTGCTTGTAGCGATGCAGCTGAAGTTCTCTGAGGCCATGTAGACAGTGTAGCAGTTTGCTGTTGTCACGTGCTTGGTGACACCCAGATGTGCAGGTAGGTGGGTGCTGGTGGTCACTCTGCCACTTACATGGAATTTTAGAATAAAAGAGTCACCTGCCTCTTGCAAAAACTGGGAGCTTTCTGACTTCACTGGGTGTATCAACGATATGAATTCATCCTGATCAGATTTTGAATATTGTAATTTATAATGCGTTGATTCTTCCTGGGCACTATCATGGCGCAGAGATTGACCACAGAGCCAGAATTTCACCCCAGGCTCAGGCAAACATTGCCTCCAGCTGGGCCAGGCTGATTATGATGTGGGCTACTTCACGCAAGACAGTCAGACATGATGCTGCCTGTATCATTCAATGCATCACTTGGAGCTGCAAAACCAAGGATGTTGGAAACAGCTTATCTAAGATCTGTGAGACCCTACATTACTTTCAATAAACTTTGGGAGTCACTGAAACATTCTAAAATGTTCTTGCAGATCTTTGGGCATCTGAGTAGGTAGCACAGAGGTGGCAGAGCAGGCAGCACTGGTTCAAGTGGCTGCCAGGCTCACACCAGAAGTGCTGTGCTCACTGACAAGTTACTGCTGCAGAGGAAAACACACCACTGACTGAAATGCCTTGCTTTGGAGGAGACTTGATATTGTGGAGCAGTATTGTATAAAGACATACAACTGAAAAGTGTGCCAAACCAGCAAGAATGAATCAGACTGAATGTTAGACTGACCACATCTTGGTTACAGCCAACAGCTGAGGAGGGCCACAGGGAACAGGGGAGGGAAACTTGGGAATGTACTCAGACCCTGTGAATCTGTGTTTCAGGGATTTCTTTTGCATCTGACACCTGTTGAGATATTTATTCTGTAAATTTTTCTGGATTCTGTTTTAACCCATGAAGACTTACTGACATCTAAAATATTGTATACCAAGTGTGCCTAACCATTTGATGCCCTCAAGCTCTGGAAGGGAAAAAAATAAAAGAGTGGATCCTTGGTGTCTCCATCAACTCATAATCTTGTACTCACTCCTTCATCATAGTCCCCTCTTTCCCAGGCTGAGGACCCCCTAATATAGTCAATTTCTCCTCTGATATAGACCTTTGTGTACTTTTTTTCTCTCCATGTTGCCATCTAAACTATTCTCTAGGATTCATTTTTCACATGAGGGGAAATGGGAAGTATACCAGATTTCCAGTGCATTGACGGTGCAGCTGAACCACAGTTTGCAACAAAGGCATACTGACATAATTTGTCTTCTATTTCCTTGCAGTAACTTCTAGCATTTTAACTGCTTTTTGATAATCCATGAAGCACTGAGTCAATATTTAGTGAGCTATGTATCATAATAAAATACCCTCATTCCTGAGGGATAATCTCAGCAAGCTCACAGTCTGTCAGTGTATATATGAAGGTAGGATTTGGTTTTGCTTTGAGCACTGCGTCTTCTACAGTTAGACCTGCCGTTTTGCTTTCTGGTCAGGTAGCCTAAGAAAAGATATCTCCAGTTCTTTAAAGCAGAGGTTAATTTTTAAATATTGAGAATAACTTTGTATTATTGGCAAATACTGTTGCCTTGATATTTACTTAGAGCCAGAAAGAGACAATGGTTACCCTACTTTGAAGCCAGAATTTACCATATCTGAAAAAGTCTTAGCAAATGTCGCATCCCTGGAAGTGTTGCAGGACAGGTTGGATGGGTTTTGAGCAGCCTGGTCTAGTGGAAGGTGTCCCTGCCCATGGCGGGGGGATTGGAAATGGATGATTTTTAAGGACCCCTCCATCCCAAATCAAAATTTGAGGGTTTATGATTCTATGTCAGCATGGCAGAAATAACAGATGCAAGTTGAAGACGCTGCAAAGGCATGTCTTGTCAGAGACAGGGATATGGGCTGCCTCCAAGAACCTTTGGTTTAACAAGGGAACCGAAGGACCAGCAGCAGCTCTCTGGAACAGATTACCACCACACAGAGGAAAAAGTAGAGCCAAGAAACCCTGCTACTTCTCTTTCTGAGACTAATTTTAGCAGTGTTTTATTTATGTGTAATAAAATATGAATCCAGGAACAAGCTTCCTGTGAAAAGGCAGAGGAGCTCTGCACGAAAAAGGATTGACCCTTCTTCAAGCAAATGCATTTACAGTAAATATTCCCAGAAAATGGGAGGGAAGAGATACCACCCAACTTGGTAAGTGAGAGAGTAGGTGTGCTGGGAGCCAAGTGGAGTGCATAGGCAGCCAGGGTGAGCCCAGTGGCAGCTTTGGGAGCTGGGGGAGGATGAGAGGAGCTCCTGGATATGAGGAGCTGTGGGGGTGGGGAGTTACAGAGCCCCATTCACTCATAGCACTCTTCTCCCAGTGCAGCTCTTTTTTGCCCTCTAAGTTAACACTTCTCTGGGCACAACAGCTGCAAAGAATTACATGGAAAATATTCAGAAAAACAGTTTTCTGTTAAAGAACGCAGAATTCCAATTTAATGGTTGGTTTTGCATTTAATTGCATGAAATTTCATAACTTCCAAGGGGGATGGGAACAATGCTAGAATTAAAAAGATGGACATGTTTAGAACAAAATGCTTATTTTTGTTATTTGAAACATCTTTTTGTTTTGAAATATGAATTACTAAAATGAAAGAGTCAGAAGAAAAAAAATGGACTTGTTTATCAAGTTTTGCCTTGACATTTTAATTTCTATCCTTTTTGCAGATGGATGAATCTCAAGCATCTTCTAGGTGGAAAAAGCTAGTAGTCATTTTCCTAATTCTGTCATTGTGTCAAGTGCTTAATACTGGTCTTAAATGCAGCACGTGTGGGGACTTTAACAGTACATGTTGTGGAGATCTTGTTTTCATTGCATTAGTAACTACTTGCAATAGATTATTAATTTTTTTTGCTGGAACATTTGCTACTTGTTCAGAAAAGCAAAAGACTGGTCTTGTTTTTTTGCAAATCATTCTAGCTGCTCTGTCCAAGGCCCATCCTGTTCTAAATTCCTGTCATTAGTCTTATCAAGATCAACTTCCTCTTCACATTATTATTATTATTATTATTCTAAAATCTTGTACATGCACAGATGCAAGGCAAAAGAGCACCTTTGCACTGTTTCTCTGTAACAACTGGACTTGCTCCTTCAAGTGGAAGAGGTGTAAACTCCATTTTCATTGCCCAGAGACACACATGGAAAAGTCTTTTTATTCTAGGAAAATTCCTGTAATGCCTTTTGTTTCAGTACAGGTGAAATTAATGCTTAACCTGTTGGAGGTCCTGTCCACAAGCAGATGTGCACCTCCACCCTCCAGGTGGACTGACTTCCCCAGGAGTCCCATTGCCTCAGTTTGTTAAACCAAGGAAGTTACTCTAACTTTATGGTTAAATCAGCCTTCTTACAAGTTTGTGAAGTGTCACACAGCTCACTGGCACCACATAAATCAGTATTAATACTCAGCGGAGCAGCAGCCTGAGAAGTAGCACTGTGCTTGGCTCTGCACAGCTTACAAGCATTCATGTACCTTATACTGCTATTTTAAGGCATTACATTTATTACCAATGTTTGGCTGAAAACAAATTTTAGTGGGTAGGAAGGAAACAGGTCTGTAAAGCCAAACAGCTCTGAAGGAGGCTTTGACAGGTGAGCTCTGGCACAGACTCACATAAGCCATGGCACTCATTTTCCCTTGATGTTATTTACTGCTGCCCTTTTAACACTGCATGTCCACTAAAGGTCTCATTTCTGTATGGGGAGGGTCCTGTGGTCCAGTCCAAATGTCCTGCAGCAACCAACTGTGTGAGGGTTTTATTGTTCAATCTGCAGTCTATATGAGCCATAAATCTGTATATGAGCCACAAATAAGACTGCAGATCAAGTGACAAATATTTGCTGAGTTTATATGAAAATATGATAGAAATATAGAATTAGAAAGGCAGAAGTTGTCATGTTTTATGATGAAATTAAGGAGCCTGGGTAAGGCAGATTACAATTAAGTTTTTTGTAATCAGGTGTATCACCCTGAGTAGCCAACTAGTCTGTTAAAAGAAAGACAAGCTCAGTATTTTTAATTTGGAAATGTGAAATGCCGTAGAATTACTTTGCAAATTTAAGTGCATTGAACCCAAAATATTTCTATACTTTTATTATAAATGTCACACTTTGATGCCTCGGAATTGCTGAATACCTGAGATTTCGCAGTCATAGAATATTTTGGGTTGAAAGGGACCTTAAAGGTCATCTAGTTTAAACTCTTCCTGTCATTTGTGGGGAACCTTCCACTAAACCAGGTTCCTCAGAGCCCTTTCCAGTCTGGTCTTGAACATCACCAGGAATGGGCAGTCCAGAACCTCTCTGGGCAACCTGTTCCAGCACCTCACTACTCTCATAGTAGAGAATATCTTCCTAATAACTAATCTAAACCTGCCCTCCTTCATCTGAAGACCATTGTCCCCCTTGCCCTATCAAATAAATTTGATTCCGTTCCACTCTGTGTGTGGCCTAAGGGTGTCTGATGATATTCTACACAACATTCTTTGCATTTTTCAATTAATCCTTCTTCCTCTTTTTAAACTTTAACCAATTAACTAGTTCTTCTGTTCATGGAAGTACAACCCTGTCTCCAGTTTCCCATCCTGGGTTCGTTTGCTGCCCAAATCTTGCTTTCTGTAAAATTTTTCCTAACAATAAGGCAGCACAAGGGTTGAGACCCTATCCCTTTCAGAGTTGTCAAAGAATCAAAAAGTTTCTGGCTTCTGGTCTTCAGCCTCTCTTGCTTATGTATTTTTTCTAATCAATCTAATCCTTAGCTGCGGAATATCCAAGGTTACCACAAATGTACAAGCTCTGTCAGGCTCTATGGTACCTGTGTCTGGCTTGTATTAAAGGCTGAAATCTATTACACTCAACAGCACTTTCGTGTGCACTTTCCATTTTTATTTTTTTAATAGGAAGATATAATTCAAAAGGAAAGAATGATATAGGGGACATAATAAGAAAGCATTCTCAGTTGCCTTTATTTTATGTTAGCAGTAACTTTCCAAGTCTCTGGATCTGCCCTCACTTATTCAAATACTCCATCATCATTGTCATTTTATTTGCATGGCATTTGAAGCTCCAAGTATTTTATAGGATTATTGAACATTTTCTATATTCCTCTAGTTTACATAAAGGTGGAATTATTTAAGCACCCTCCTAGGGACTCTGGTCCTCTGCTCATTCTCCCACTGGTAGCAACTTGCAGTTGGGTCCACCAGAGGAAATTCCATGAAGCATAAAAGATTGTGTTTTACCAGTAGTACCACTTCAGCTGTCAGGAGTCAGATTCTTCACATGGTTTATTGGAAGAATGTCCTATAGAACCTTGTGTCCTCTGAGATGGAATAAGACATATGACATTTTAAGGCTAATCCATTGCATACTGTTCCCCACTCATTGGGGAAACAGGATAATTGCTAATGGGTCAATCACTTCATTACCAGGCAAACTTAGTAAGTGAAAAAATACATTACTTGATCAAAAAAAGGGCTATACCATATTAAAAAAAAAGAGAGAAGAATGAAATAAGTGAATAAAATTCTAGATTATAATTAATAGCAAAGACCTACTAATAACTGTTTTACATCTTTACTAGATCATGAAGTAGCTTGGCCTTCCTTAGCACATCCCAAAGAGTTTAGCTCCTCNAAAAAAAAAGAGAGAAGAATGAAATAAGTGAATAAAATTCTAGATTATAATTAATAGCAAAGACCTACTAATAACTGTTTTACATCTTTACTAGATCATGAAGTAGCTTGGCCTTCCTTAGCACATCCCAAAGAGTTTAGCTCCTCATCCCATGGACAGTCCTGTTCTTCAGGGAGAAAAAAAAATGTGTATGCTGATCACCTATTCCCTCTTGACACAGGGTGAATTCATTTAGCTTACTTTCATGGCAGTATGGCAGTGTAGGGAAGTTTCCATGCCCCAATCCTCCTCAGGTTTTCTTCAATGATATTTCCTGTAAACAGATCCAATGGGCCCATCTTTCCTGGCATTTCTAGCCTTCTGTGTTACAGTTTTTATGAAGACAAAGTGGGAAACCAGGGACTTTATACTCATGATTTTAGAATCGTTCCACCTCCTTGAAGAATGCCTTCCAAATGGCGGCAGGTATGTAGTTAGATTAAGCATGTAATACTTGGTGAAAAAGTGTATGTAAATATTTTGGGGATAGTCAGAAATTCATATATCCTTTTGTTATGGATTATTGCTCATGGTAACACCATGGTAACTGTGGGAGTGGGACAGTTTTCCTCTGGATTGTCCCAGTTAGGAGTGAAACCAGTAAAATCACTGGTGGTTCTGGGCACAAGTCAAAGCAGAAAAAGGTAACCATATCATGCTAAATATCTTATACAACAATGTATTTCGAATGCTAGTATAAATCAAATGCTTCCATAAACCTCTGGAAAATCATCATAAATGCTATTAATGCTGTTTTCTTTTATCAGCCTGAGGAACCTAGCAGGAAAGGTAGCATCTGGAGGGAAATGCTAAATGCTTTTAGCTGAAGGAATGGCTAGATACACAGGGATAAAACTGCAAACAAGGTATGAAGATTGGGAGCTTCTTTCCTCCTAGAGTCATATACTTGTGTCACAGCTCATTGCCTGTAGCGGGCTTATGTATGAGGAAAAGGCAAATGTCCTTTGCTTAGGTGCCAATACCCACCTTTACTGTTGCAGTGAGATACACTATGTGTGTCAGGCAGAACATACGTACTGAACCATGCCCTATCAAATAAACCACTGAATGTGATACAGTTCATGCTCATAGGCTTGGCACATGCCAACCTTTGTGTGTGCACCGCGCACGTGAACATCTGTATGCTGCTGTCTGCCCACATACTAGAGGTCTTTAGAAAAGAAAGAAGCTGCAAATGGGCTTTCACCACCATGACAAGTCAGAGAGTCCCTGCCAGACCGATGTCTTTCCCAAGGGTCTCTCGTACATAGAGCAGGCTACAAGACAGATAAACGGTAGTTGCAGCCCATTCCTCATGACTCTGTTCACTGGGGGACCCCACAGTGCTTTTCATTTCTGTGACTGGTGAGTAACTGCAGCTGAAATGTCTGGGTCCCTGAATTAGATGCTGACATAAAGTGGTCTAAAGGTCCAGCTCACTTTACACCTTCAAGGTACAGCTTCCTAAGAACAGATGAGAAGAACATAGCTTTCACAGCATCACCAAGGCCCAGGGGGACTGTTACGATCCCATCATTTGTTTCATGATAATGAGGATTCCCACACTAACTCTGGTACTGTTGCAGGCATTATTGTAGAAAGCATGAATATACAAAGTCAAACCAAAAGCATGTTTCCTTCTGCTTTTTTTTTCCTGTCTTTTCAAATTTGAAAACAAATCTGTGGGATTTAACTGCATAATTCCATCACCACAAGAACATGACTACAACAATGTATGATCTTTATTGTTCTTTTGATATTTTTATTAATGTGAATTAAAGCAGAGAGGATATGGCCTTGTACATATGGATTCAGATGCTCCTCAGTAGTTCACGGTCATGGCAGTCCTGTTCATTTTCACTGAAAACAAAATCTAAATTCTCATGAAATTATTAGTTTTCCTGAATTAAATGGCTGCAGCTGCTATGCAGTGTAGACTAGCAACCAAGGCAAGCCCAAATTTAAATTAGTCATTGTCCCATCTTAGGACAATATTAGGTTTATCAACGGACAAGAGATGTATAGGGAAGGCAACAATTTATTAAATATATAGGTGGGGGGAATGGATGGGTGTACTTGCTCTGTTGTGGCCAGCAGGACGCGCTGTGGGTCCTGCTGGAACACGAATGGTGCAGTTGCTCTCTTATGGCCAGCAGAGGGCGCTGTGTGTCTCTCCGGAGACACAGGGGGTGCAGCTACTCCTTACGGCCAGCAGAGGGCGCTG
>VYZS01063332.1:0-31393 GCA_013400695.1 Neodrepanis coruscans
TTCATGTCTGGAGTCACCATCTACAGCATTATATTGGCATGATCTCAAGCCAACATGCAGACTGACACAGGCCACAATTGCGTTGCAAGCAAGGAATAGTTTATTGCATCATACACAGATTTTTATGTGTTTCTTGTATGATCACGCGATGAATTTCACAAAGTCATTGGGTAAGGGGTCCCGATCATGCGCCCCTACAGTTTATGTGATTGGTTGGCATATCACTAGTCTTAAAGACAATAGAATAACATTTTTCATTTATGGTTGTCAGAATACAAAGGAAGGCCTCATTTCAGTGTTTCTTGAAGCGTGTGGTCTAAGCAGATTTTAGACTCACTGACACATAACTTAGAGAACTTTTTCCTCAATGTCAAACACATCAACTATACTAACACATATGCGTGTCCAGCAAGCACAACTGTCCAGATGAACAGGGCACAGAGCTGCAGCTGTTTCATTACAGCCAGAGGGAAAGAGAATGTGATTGCATCGTTTTTAGCTCTGAAAGCCGCCAAGCACTCCTAATTCTGAGTGTAGTAGATCTCAGCCCACATTCCTACCTGCCCCCTTTGCTTTCAGACATGTTTCTTCTGTGTCATTGTAACAAGTCTCCATAATCTGAAGGGTTTTGATTTGGCTTCGTGGGAAAAGAGGGAGGGAAAGGAGAGGGCAGAGCACATGAAAGTACTGCATCCCAGTGTTATGTAAAGTGGCCATGTGTAAAATATTGTTTCTGAAACAGGCAGGCTCTTCTGTCCAGAGGTTCCTGTGGATGTGCACAGTACTGCATGCAAGGCATACACCTTCACTCCCCATCACTGTGGGCATCAGTGCTCATCAGGGAAGGGGAGAGCCAATGCTCAGGTAAATTTTAGAAAAGGTCCAGGTGGGAAACAGGATCAAGAGGAACCTAATCTCTCCTGTGGAGGAGAGCTTCTCTCCATATCTCTTCTGTGTTCGGGGATAGCTCACAGGTGCCTGGTTTTGTACAGGTGAAGTCCCTATGCTCCAGTGAGCACTGGAATCTAGCTGGACTATATGCAGCATGTGGGAGAATAACACAGGTGATATCAGGCACAGCACATCTCTCCCACTCGGTTCTGGGAATTCTCTTTGTCTGCAGATGCTAAGAAAATGTATGGACCCCCTTATGTAGCTACAGCCACAGGTCTCTGTCTTACCTGTGATTCACTAACACTTGTAACTATTTCTCAGAAATATTAGCCAGAAAAACAAAAAAATACTTGGTTTTGGGGTTTGGTTTTGGCTTGGGTTTTTTTTTATTGTTTGTTTTTTTTTGTTGTTTGTTTTTTTTTGTTGTTTGTTTTTTTTTGTTGTTTGTTTTTTTTTGTTGTTTGTTTTTTTTTGCGGTTTATTCTACAACAGTTTCACCCATAGCCAGAAAGAAAACAATAACCGATTCAATACCTAAGCATGAAATCCTTCTGTTTGTATGTATATTAATACACTAATCCTCTGGCTAATGAATATTGCAAACTAATTATCTAAGCAGAGTCTGCAGGAGGTACAACTTCCGGGAAGCAGGTATAAACTTTCAGAAGGGTTTCTTCTATCAGGTTCAATAATTTATGCAGTGGTATAATACGTGCAGTTTCTTTCAGTAGGTATTTTTACTGCAGCTAATTGTGTAAGAAACTTTCTTTTCCACACTAGTGGATGACATGTACGCAGTGAACAGCTGCACTGAGCTTGTTTGTTAAGAGGCCCGTGCAATTTGCTCTGTCCAATCCTTTCTTCCTTGGCTAGCTAAGTCCTGCCAGCGGCTTCAGCGACAGCAGAGGTCTCACAACCGGTGAAGGCAGGTGCCAATGTCTACTCAGAATTCATGATTATCATTCAATTGCTTTTAATCCCTAACCCAACACTCCAGCACAACCTGGTTTAGTATGGTATCTAATGGGCAGTGGAGATAAAGTCAATGCAGGCTGTAAAGTACTTCTGTATCAGGGTAAGATCCAACTCTGTGTTAGCAACAACTCTTCCCCCACTCTCACCCCAGTCCTTCACCCTGCACTCTGGTTTTCACCAGGCTAAACACAGGAGCAGCATCAGGTATGTAGTTAAGTGAGAGAGTTGGACTGCAGCATTATTGGAGACATGGTGAAGATTGGTACCTTCCTCATTCACAGTCAAACTTTGTCCATCACAAAGTCCACTGCCAAAACACAGCAGTGTTGGTTGGGGAAGGCATTTCTGGACATGCCTAGTCCCACTGCTTGCTCAAACCTGATGGATGATGCTGGGTGATCTCCAGCGTCAGACCACACAGCCACAGCTTTGTTCAGTGAAATCCTGAAAACCTACAAGAATGGAGATTTACAAGAATGGAGTTAGTTCTTGGCTAACCTGGACTTCACCGGGGAAGATGGCTGCTCTAATGTTCAGTCTGAGCATCCCAAATTACAGTCATGGTCATTTACTCTTCTTGCACCACCTACCACGGGTTAACATATAGTTTGACTTTGTTGACTTTATAAACTCCCAAATAGTCTTGACTCTCACTGAAACCACACAATAAACTTGAAACAGCCTGTACCCTGACTCACCCATCTCACCCACATTTTACTGTCCCTTTCATATTATGCACTTGACCCTTGAATATTTCTCCAAAGGTGCTCTTCTAATGCATATTTCCTCATTAAAGTGTGCACTGTAAAACCAATTTCTGTCATAAGGAGAAAGGCGGATTTTTCACCTGGCATGACATAAATACTCCATAAGGCAGGATTCTGCCATCTTTGCTCAAGCAAGTGTTAGATGCCGGGCTTACAGAATGAGCCAGTCACTGTGATTTCTAGAGGAGTGCAGAGCAGATGATCAGTGGGCTGGAACACCTCTCCTTTGAGGAAAGGCTGAGAGAGCTAGAGTTGCTCAGCACAGAGAAGAGATGGCTCTGGGGAGACATTTATAGCACCTTCCAGTACTTAAAGGTGACCCCCAAAAATATGGAAAGGGACTTTTACAAGAGCATAGTAGTGACAGGACAAGTGGGAATGACTTCAAACTGACAGTTCAGGTTAAGATTTGATATAACAAAGAAATTCTTTACTGTGAGGGTGGTGAGACACTGGAACTGGTTGCTAGGGCAGGTTGGATGGGCTTCTGAGCAATCTGGTCTAGAAGAAAGTGTCCCTGGCCATGGCAGGAGTGTAAGAACTAGATGAACTTTAAAGTCCCTTCCAAACAAAACCTTTCTATGATTCTGTGACTCTTTGATACTTTGATTTCACTGGAGGCTACTGAGAGAGGTGGAGGCTGTTCCTTGCCCCATAAATCCAAGAAAGGACCCAACCAATAGTGACTACTTCTCTTAATTTTAGTTGGGGTAATGTAAAGGTGCACCCAGCTTGGAGGCTCTATGGGACTGCTCCTCCTCTTCTACTTGGAGATGGGGGTAGTCAGATCATGGGAAGAAAATCCTGTTGCTGGTCTCTCCTCCTCAGAAAGTTCTCCCTTGTGTGAAATAAGTCAGTCATTGACATAGGTCAGCAGTCTTCTTCCTCCACAGTTGGGAAGGAGAAACTTTGTCTTATTCACCAGGATTTGTCCTTGATATCTTCTTGAGACAACATGACACAAGCTGCCTTTAAGCCAGAGCAGCTTATAAAGTATCATTCTAAGACACAGTAAAATACTACTCAGCCTAAGTGTGAGAATCTTGTACTTGAGGCATATAGCTTTCAATATTTGCAAGTAGTTATTGTATGGGGAAAGGCAAGTCAACCTCCCCATTATTCATATTTCCCAAACTCACATTGGTTTTGGTATGCACATATTTTGAGTCAATATTGTACACCCAAAGTGGGAAAAGGTGAGATGAGAAGCAACAAGGAACACCACAAGACTCAGAAGGACATATATACTACACACTCAAAAGCCTACGTTAGATCAGACAAAACAATGAATTAAATAGAATAAGGATTTTACAAGACATTTACATTTGAACTGGCATGTTTTGTTACATTACAACGAGCATTTTCACATTTTTAGTAATGTTAGCACTTTCATTGGTGGTTTACTTGCGTGTCTGGGTGGCTGATTGATTTATTCACTTACATCAGGCATGTCTCCCTCCCTTACAGGTTCTAGTTCACATCTTCAAGACTTTTTTAACTACATGCAGCAGAATACCAAAGAACTGTTAAATCTCCTGCTAATTGCTTTTACCACATAAATTTCATGCTTTACTGTGTAGGCATCTTTTTAAATGGGTTACACTTTGAGGGTTGCCCAACCGAAGTGTAGCCTGATATCCTCCACTGAGTCCTCTTTGAACAAACTTGTATACTTCATTTCCAAATACATGAATTACCTTTTCCCTTAACTGTCTAGATCACTGAACTCTGCTTGTTCCCATAGTGGTTATTTCTCTTCTGATATCCACTTAGGACAGAAATTGGAGCATTGTCTGTTCTTGAGGTACTGACTTCAGTTACCATCTACTGCTTTCTTCTCCTCCTCACAGAAAATCAGTAACCATTTCCTCTCTCTCTGAACAACCATCCATTATTAACCTGTGAAGTCAACATCAAATTGTATATGAATACACTATTATCTAAAAGAGCATAGAAAGTTTTCATTAACCCTAAACTGGAGTTTTGAAGTATTTACAGCTACATAAGCCTCTGAAGCAAACATATCTACCCAGCTGTGTATCAACCAAGCAATTTATGACTTTAGTGCAGGGTATCTAAACCCAGCACGGATGCCAAAATAGTGTGAAGTATCCTGGTGTAGAGAAAGAAGTCTGAGCCAGCACTGCCTCAGGTAGTGGCAGGGGTCCCATTACGGAGCAGCTCTCCCACCTGGTAACCAGAGACCACAAACCCAGTGCCAGCTGGGTGTAACTCATATTACAGTTAGTATTTGGCATTACATCACCCTCTGAACAAAGCCATGCTAGTTCTGACTGACCTATGTTTTTAACTAATTCAAACTCAAGTCAACATGCAGCAGCCTTCATCCTAATTCACTCCAAATATCAGTTTGTACTACAAGATTTTTGCAGCCAGGTTCAAGTTATGCTTCATAATTATTGGGAATGTCTCCTTGCAGGGTATGGTCTTGTGTCACAGGATGGTGGACAAGTTACCTCCAGGTTGTAGTGGTAAGAAAAGCTTACACAGATCTTCCATGGTCCTAGGTGGGCTGTTTGGTTACTCCTGCCTCAGTTCCTCCTTCCTGGTCTCCAGCTATTCATACAGCAGCTGTTAATTTGGGAATGAGACTCCTGGGGCTTGTGTGACTCTGAGGGCAATGAACATCTCTGAGCAGTGAAGGCCTCTGGCTCATACAACTACATGCTTGTACATGTGCTTGGTCATGCCATGATGGTGGCCACCAAGGCTCCAGATGCAGAACTCACCACACCTTTTTCATCCTCTCTGCTCTGCCTGTGAGCTCAAGTGGGCTCATATGCAGATGACTGGCAAATAAACTCACATCTTCTTCATCACCAGTGCCAAAATAAATTCTTACCAAAAGATGCAACAGGAAAAAAATCACTCCAGACAGACTTGATTCAGTATTTCTGGGCAATGTTGATGTTAAATCAATATACTTTTCTCTTAGTTTGTATGTATACAAAAAATGAGGAATATTCTTTTGGTCTGGGGCTGCCCCTTAGTGTCCTGTTGAAGAACTGCTACTTCCAGATCTCAGGCTAGCAACAACTACCAAAGCTACAGGGCTCAAAGAGACAGACTCCCATCTGTCTGCTCTGAGACATAAGCAGATATTTCACCACTGCATTACTACAATAAGCTCTGTACAAGGGCCAGCATTATCGACATTAAGCAAAACAAGATCATTAAAAACTACAAAGAAATATCCTTTGCCTACAGCTTGTTAGCTGGAGATACAAACCCTGAAGAGAATTTAGTACATAACACAGGCCAGTGTAAAAATAACAGGATTTAGGCACACACTTTGCTGAATTCAGGGTGTATATTCTGCTAATGGCCCTTAACAACTTATCACTTACCCATTCCAAACTTACTACTTGCAGGGAGAAAAAGAAAGTTCAGAAGCACTTGAGGCCAAAGCTGCTGTTTGGAGGGTCAATGTAAGAAAAAAATGGAGTAATGTCATGTTCTCCAGAGCTGTTACAGGAGCATTCTGCAAATAGCCATGAATTCTTGTCAAAGTGCAATGGAATCAAGAAGCCTCAAGAGGGCATTGAGAGCCAGTAGGCGGTCAGGGTAGAGAAGGAATGCTTAAAAAAAAATGTCATAGCAGGAAGCCTAAATAAGTATTTTGCATGTGTTTTCACTGGGGTGGAGTTTGGAGAGGTTTCCATAGGACACAGAAAGAGATATGCTGATGTATCTGTCTGTTGTGGGTTAGAAAATAAAACTGTTTCCCCCCCCCCTCCCCCCATTCCCTGCCGGGCGCGGGCGCACGGGGCCGCGCCGGGGCCAGGGCCGCCCCGCAACTACATGGTGCTGTGGGCTCCATGGGGCCATGCCGGGGCTGGGGCCACGCTGTGCCCGCATGGCGCCGCCATTACCGGATATGCACTTCCGGACTGTGGGGCCGTCGTCGCTTCTGGTCCGGGCTGCAGGCACCGGGGCCAGGGCTGCACCGCAGCCGCGTGGTGCCACGGGCACTATGGGGCCGTGCCATGGCCACGTGGCACCGCGGCCACGCGGCACTGGGGCCGCAGCCGCACAGCGCTGAGGGTGCCGCCATTACGGGATATGCCTTTCCGGCCTGTGGGGCCAGCGTCACTTCCGGTCCGACCCGGTGCTCCCGTGAGCAAGCAGGGAGCGGGGCCCGGGTGCCGATCATCCAATCAGAGCAGGGCCAGCCCCCTGGGGGCCATCTGCGCATGCGCAGATAGAGGTCCCCTATAAAAAGGGGAGAGCGGGTGCCATCTTTCTCTTTCTGCTCTGGATGTGGCTGTGGTAACATCGCTCCTTGTCTTTGCGCCGAGACCAACCTCTGCGTGTGGATGAATCTGCGATTCAGCAGCAGCAGCCCGATGTGGTATTTCCCTGGGGGGTGGACTCCTTTGGTGTCATGTTTTCTTGTGGTATTTCCTGGGGGGGTGGACTGCTTTTCGGGATCGCCTTTTCTTGTGATTTTCCGGGGGGTGGACTGCTCTTTCGTAATTGCGTTTTCTCGTGATTTCCTGGGGGGGACCGCTTCCTCGGGGGTCATGTTTTTCTTGTGGTATTTTTTTCCTAGGCGGGCGGATTAGTGACTTTCCGCGGCCATAGCCCGGGTTTAAAGGCCTCATCTTTCCATCAGCACTGAAATCCCTTCCTGGGGCTGGGGAAGGGAGGGGGAGGGGGGGCTCGTGGTTTCTAACTGTCTGAGTGTTTTTCTTCAGAAAGCTGAGCGGAGGCTCGTGCTGCTGTAGATCCTCAGGTCGGTCGCGGGCCTTCTCTAATTATCCCGGCGTCTCTTTCAGAGCCCCAAGAGAGAGACCAGCACTATTCCAGAGCGTTTCCATCCCAACACGGGCTCTGGGAAAGCTTAATTTGTCTGTTTTTTGCATTTTATTGTTGGTTTTCTGTGTGTGTGAAATAAACTGTGTTATTTGCGTGTTTTTCTTTTTGGGTGTGTGTGTGGCTCCTCTTGGACATCTCTTGTCAGGACCGCTATTTTTAGTGGTAAAACCACGACACTGTCTTATATTGCAGTGTGGGTAGAAGATATCCTAGGCTAGATCCTCAAAACAGGACACAAGTCAGTATCCACCCCATAGCTCTAGAAGAACTTGTGGTGGATGAACAATGGGAGCCACCAGTTGAAAACTACCTCAGGACCACAGCACAGAAAACTGGCAGGTACAATGACAAGTACTATCCAGAGAGCCAGTGAATATACAATTGAATATAAAATTATGGCTGGAAGATTCCCAGAGTCCTGCCAGATTCCTCAAGGGGATTAGCACTTGTCTGATTGCATTACACAACAAGTATCTTGTCAAAATATCAGTGCATCAAGCAGAAGGAATTTGGAGACTTTGAAGTCTAAAAAAATAAAAAAACTGTGGGAAAAAGGAACACCTACAACAGTCAGGTGCAGTTCTATTCATCGGGTCTATTTAATGACACTCTCTGACAAGAGTTTTATTCTTAATTTGTTATTAACAGATTTAGAAATAATTTTTTTTAAAAAAAACAACAAAATCATTAACATTGATATTGATTAATATTGATGAATATCTGCCTGCTGTCATATTGAGTAAAAAGGTAGAGATCAGCCAGAAAACCAGAAGGATGAGAACATGACTAAACACAATCCACTGAGGAAAAGGAAAGAGAAGTCATAACGCAAATCTACTGGCACTCTCTGAAGATGATGAGTGATGTCCCTGATTACTGTCCACATTTTTCCTAGAAAGTATTTCTCATTCTTAAAGAAACCAGGCTGTCATGGGATACAAGGAAAAGAGTCACACAGAAAATTGCTTTTAACTGAAAGTTAGGAAATAAAGAATAAATTACTGGAGTTTACAAGTGAATGGAAAAATCACTGGGATCCCACATGCACCTATTCTGGAGTCAGTGCTATTCAATATATTAATTGTGAGAGGGAAGGAAAACAAAGGCAAACTTTTTTCTTTGTTGATAAATTAGATATACAAAGACATAAAATTAAGCTCCAGTTGTGAAGAATGTAGAAGGACATTGTGAAATGGAGTGATATAGTGTCAGATAAACCTAATGCAGAATAAACACAAAGTGGTGTGGGGAAAATCAGTTCTTTTGTGCACACCTATGAGCTCTGAGTTGACTGAGAATTCATGAAGGAGATCTTGGGGTTACTGCAAGTGAAAATGTTGGCCCAGTAAGAATCTAAGAACAAACAGGATTAAGAAAGAAAAGGTACACAGAAAACCAGACGTGTTTTTATGCCACTAAGTCCAAGGGAAGCCCACTTATTCCACATCATGGCGGTCCTTCTACCTTCATCTTACACTCAGTACAGCAGGATTAGAAGACATGAGAAGAGCAGCAAAGAAACAACTCTGTGTCAGAAATAGCTAAATACACAAGACATCTCAGTCTGCAAACTCTGACTGGGAATTCTATTCAAGAATGGCATGGAGAAGGCAACAATTCATGGTCTTTTGCAATACAAAAGTATGGAGGGAAAAAACCCAACAACCTAATTCAAAACAAGCAGAAGAACATTTTTTGAGCTGCTAAACTGCTTGCTGTGGACAAACTGTGCTCCTCCAGGCTGGCTTCTAGGCTGGTGGAGCAAGGCAGGAAGGGAGGCTGGCCTGTGCAATGGCACTGGTCCTGCTCCGGGGCTCCTGGAAAATAGAAGAGTGAAAAGAAAATCCTGGGGGCCCAAGGGAAGAGAATACTACAGCTCGTGAGTGGCATGGTTTTCAGCCCTGCACTGCCTTCACTGTCAATTCAGCTGCACTGCTGCCTGGGCCACAGAAAAGAGCCGAGAGGCCAGAGGAGATGAGTTGAGATATAGCTGCAACTAGAGCTGAGCCCAAAGAGAGGCAAGACCTCTATGCCTGAAGTTTATATAGAGTGCCCATTCTCACATGATCTTGGGGCACCCTTCTGGAGCAGGCCACCTTCTGATTGGCTAACAGCACTGGGCACCTCCCCTTCTTTGAGACTTCACAATGAGGCAATATGGTGGTGTTCCTGCCCAAATGCCTTGTGGCTGTGGCGTGCCGGGGAGGAGGGGCCGCCATCGCTGCCCTGACGGCACAGTGTGGTACCCTGAGGACCCAGGGCTACCCATGGCACACACTCTGCTGCCCTGGGTCCGCTCCATGCAGCAGCACCAGCCTGGGGCTGGCCTCGCCCTGTGTGCCAGCATGGCCACCGCAGGGGTGGCCCCACCCACCGTGAGGGCTGCTGCCATCACGCACCCACTGCTAGTGTGTGTGTGATACTGGCATCCGTGCTCACTGTCAGTGCCATGTGGAACCGTGGTGCTGCAGGCCGAGCCACACTCTCACTGTCGGGCAGAGAGCCAGAGGCTGCACCTGCTGCCACTCAGCCTAGCACCAGCAGCTGTGGGCAGCCGCTCCATCAGAGCCCCCTGTGTAGGGCAGTCACTGCTCGCTGCCCCTAGGACAGGCCGCCACTGTGCCACAGGGAATTTGGCCGCAGGTCCTGCTGCTGCCACATTAGCACATGCAGGCAGGCACTGATCAGTGAAAGCCACTGCTGCGTGCCTGGGGCCACAAGCTCTGCTGCAATGGTCGCCCGCACACGAGCTGCCACCAGCGTGGCAGCAGGTACTATTGAGCTCACCTCCTCCCGCCACCACAGCCAGGCGGTGGGGGGCCCCATCCCCTCACCACTGACCACCACCACCCTGCACACACTGGGACGAGGTTGCTCCACGGACAGGAGCTGCTGCCATGCAGGGTGAGCCATGCTCCCAAGGGGGACCAGAGACCGGGTGGGATGGCTCTGCATTCATAAGGTGCTGGAACCTGTCCACTTCTGCTTTTTCTTACAAAAGACAAAAAAACAGGTTTGAAAGCAACTCCCTCTCTACCCTTCCAAACCCCCAAAAACCAAACACCCCCTTCCTTTCCCCTCTTCCAGAAAGAAAACTCTTGAGAGATAACACCCTGTTCCACATGGAAAAAAGGGAAAGGGAAGAACATGTTTTAAAACGAAGAGCATTCTTTCACCCCATAACACAGGAGCAACATGTGTCTCAGCAGGAGCCAGCCTGAGTGTTAGAGGTTGATATAAATTAAGAGTCAGAGGCAGATTGCTGTTAAGGTACAATTGATTTAATTGTCTTTAAAAGGCACAGAAATCAGGTGATTGTTTCCATTTTAATGAAGACTGTAAATGGTCCAGAGATATGTTGCATGCCTGTGCAAACCAAGAACAGCTGAGGTGGTGCAAGGAACAGAGAAAGCCAGAAGGCATAATTTCCTCTTCACACATTAGAGTTTAGTTAGAATATGGGGTTACATGTTTTCCCTCCATTTGGAGGAGAAACTGGGAGTATGCTGTGCTGTGTAGATACTCCCAAGCAAGATTCCCCATCCTGCTGTCATGCCTCCATCCTTCTCCTTTGCAGGGCAGCAGCAGGAGCTCCTGGGTCCAGTAGCCCCAGCAGGTACCTCAGGCAAGATGCAAGTTGGCCAGTGGAGGGGTTCCTTCATGTCAAACAATGTAATTGCCCCGAGTTTCATGTTGGCCTCCTGGCTCACAGTCCAGTCACACACTCCCCTGTCTCATACTACTGTCCTGTGTCACCCAGCATGTCTGATACTGAGCAGGTAGATATAAACTCAGCATGATGATAGAAAATACACTTATACTTCTCAGTGGATAAAGCTTAAAACCGTTCTCCAGCCTTTGACAGCGCTTGCTGTGTAGTGTTGTTCTGATCCCCCTGTTTCACTTCTTGCTGCTTTTATCCTTGCATCTGAGCTGCTCATGCATAACTCCTGAAGCCTTTCAGCCCCTGTTTGTAGAAAGGGCTCTTGCAGACCTCACTGGTTCTCACTCTGCAGCAAGAGTTTATCTTACAAGGTTGTGCATCATTTCCCATCACTCCATTACAGAAAGCCTATGTTTTGTGGTTGATCAGCTAGCTCACTTTCAAAACCACTATGTTACATACCCAGGATTGGTGTGAATGGAACTGGTTTCAGCAAACACATTTAGTGCATAAAAACAAAGACACTAGATATTGGAAGAGACAAAGTAGGCACAAGTGACTGCAAACCATTACTCAACCAGTACACATAATGTTTAGAATAGGTCATCAAAATTTGTAAATAAACTGGAATAAAATCACCGAAGTGAGTTAAAATGGGTGAGTAAAAGCTCTGAAGGATAGAAAACCCACAAAGCAATTATCTACATGGCCTATGTGCCACTAAAAATAGTCATCCTGTCATAGAAAACAGAGCAATTGTGCACAAATCCACCTAGAAATTTACTGCTCTGTTGTCTTCTGAAATAATAAGTAAGTAACGTTTTATTGCTCTTACCCCACTTCCCAAGGACCTCCATAAAAAAGCCTTCACAAAGCTTCCTTCACGTCTCCCTCCTGTCATTCTGAACAATATTCCAACTTTCATCTCTGTGTCTTCTGTTTACTTCAAAGAGCCACATAATACAGTTTAAATTCTTTCTCAGCCATAGAACATTGTACAGGTTGCATTGAAATGCTTTGATTCCAGTAAGCTTTCCACATCTGTTATCCCTAAGAGTTTAATAACATTTCTATTGTACCTTCTAAGATACATATATCACTGTGAAAAGAAAGTCCTTCATAATTAGAACCATATGAATTTCTGTTACTTGCTTTTCAGTTATTTCACCAAAGGCCCTGAGCTATGAAAAAGAGAAAGTCAGTGACAGATAAAATGTGCAATATTTTTTAATTTATGCTTTTATTTATTTTATTATGCTTTTATTTCTTCTGAAAGTGTTTTTTTCACAAAGCAGTGCCATCCATCCCTGAACTAAAGAGTTTGGTGATATTACCACCCTTACTTTCTCCTTTTCTAGAGAATTTCTGTTTCTTGGGGTAATTGGCAGATATAAAAGGGTGGCAGGTTTGCAGAAGCAAGAGCAAGAACTCCTATCTTGTTTCCTTTGTATTAAATGTTCATTTTGGTACCAAAGTGAAAATATCCTTGTTTTCAGATAGAAATGAAGCCATCTCAAACACTTGAGGCTGCTAAGACTCGAAGTCATACTATGGCAGAAGTGTGGCAGAAATTAGTATCATACCAGTGTGACTCTTGCCTTAACTGTACAATCCTCTAATTATAGTGCCTTTATTAATTACTCACACATGCTGTGTCTTCTACAAGTGGTCACTGAAATAATCAGTGATGTATTTCACTCTAGGGGTTATCTAAGTAAAATTATATCACTCACAAAACTTTTCAACAACCAAAATTAGAGATGCTGGTCCAAGGATAGCTCCTAAATGATATTACTAAAAGAGTATGTAGATTTTTTTGTCAGGAACCTGAGTCCAGGTGTTCCCCGTTATTCATTCTTCAGTTCACTATCAAAAGAAGTTTGCAGTAAAATGAAAGGCAGATGTTTTCATCATCACCTCTGATGATGCAGCCCCATGAATGGGACAGGTCCAGCACTCTCAGCTGTTCCTGACTCACCTGACATGATAAGAAGTGCATCCCTGACTTTGGTACCAAACAGAAAAACTCCTACATCTTTTGAGTGTATCCCGATTCCTCACTAAGGAAGATGAAAGGCTGGTAAAAACCAGTACAATTGGGACCCTGCTTTTGCTCAAAGATTAATTCCTTATTTAAGAAATACATTTATTTCTTACTTGGTTCCACTCCTGTGAAGCAGTCCCAGTGACCACCCTCATCAGCAGAAAGTTATTTGTAGCTACGATGGCCACGGTAAACACACATTAAGTTACAGTCATATAGTCGCAGGTGAAGCAACATTTCCACAATGAAAAGCTTCATGTGGGCTTAGATGCTGTGGAAATAAAGAAAAAAAAAACACGTATCACTGACAATAAACTTCTATATGCCATACTGTTTCAGAAACCTGAGAATTATGACAGATAAACAACAACTCTTCTTGCTCAGATAAGATTATGCTTTGAAGATTTGGTTTTGACAGTGGTTTAAATCCAGAGGGAAAAAACCCGACAAAGTAGTTTGGAAGATATTGTGAGAGGACATTCTTCAAAAGTTACTCTCCAGGAGCCCTGTATCTCTCCTTAACCAATGGGGAATTACAGAACAAAGCACAGCACAACAAAACAGTGATTTAAGCCTTTCACATTTCTGCATGTTAGAAGTGCAATAGCATCTAGAAACAGAAGAGGGAGCCTTTAATCACAGTATCAGCTCTTTTTACAGATTTTCAGGAAGTTAAACAAAACATGATCCTGTACGTAACATTCTTTCCCCAGAGAAAGAGAGTCCTCAGCTAGCTTCTGAACACCACCGATCTACCTGCGCTTGGGCTGACACAGCTTGGATGCCATGTGACACGAACAAAGGGAGAGCCCTTTGCTGAGAAGCCACAATCCTTGCCTTTTGTCTGCTGAGACAGCACCATTTCCCTGCACTGCAAGTCTCCTGGAACTCAGAGGTTCATATGAAACAGTGAGGATGAGAATTCAAGGTGGATGGTCTACTCTGAGAAAACAACAAGAGCCAAGCAGATTCTTGCATCTCTGACTTGCAGTGCAGTGATTTTGGCTGCTTGTGTATGTAGTGGAGATGTGGAGGAAGAAGGGACAATGCTAGGAATGCTAAACTACCTTCTGCAAGTGTCTACCTTGCTCTCACATTGAAGAGGTAATGAACTATCCAGCAAAAAGGTACCATGAATTCATGCTAAGGGAAACAGTGCATCAGCTGGCATAGGACATGTGCCATGTGCACACTATAGAAAAGCTACTAAATAAACAAGAACTTGAATTGTCCAAGTTATCACCTTTAGAGAGTTCATCTGTAATTTCCATTGCTGACCCTGCTAACCAAAACACTATGCTAGTGGACTTTGGGATTTCATCAAGGCTCCTCAGTCTTGTCTACTCACCCAGGGTCTGGCAGCCACTCAGACATTTACTGAAGATTATCTTACTGGCTATTGTTAACCCTATTCATGACTCTACCAATTTAACCACATATAGTGCCAGGGAGGGCTTCCAAGCAACCAGCCTAACATGCACAATATAGTGTTCATAAATTATAACAGATTAGTTCCATAACTTCCCTTCAGCATTTCATTTTACTATGAAATCACTCTTCAAAGCAGTAGCACTCTCCACCCCAGCTCACAAATACCATCATCAAAATACAGCCACTCTCAGTGTTTCCACTTGTAGTCCTGAAATTAATGGAGAAACATTAGCGATTTTGACCAAATGTAGGCAGCTTCATCTGAACATTGTACAGCTCGCCTCCAACACATCCTGCGTTAGTGCTATGAGATTACCCCAGATATTTTTACACTGTGAACCATGTTGCTCAGTTTGTCAGCTCACAGAAAGCCAGACAGATTTGCCAGACAGAGATTTGAAGATGAAATGTCAAGGGGACATGATGTGTCAAGCAGCAAGTATGTGCTAGTCCTGAGTCATTGCCAGCTAAATCCAGGGAACACCAGCGTGGTATTCCCTCCCAGGCTGACACCATTATTGTGACTCATCAATTGCTTCTCACGTTTTCTTCTTATCCCCCTGGCTTTTGTAAATACGTGACACAGGACACTCTTCAGAACATTAAGGAAATGTCTTTTACCTATCACATTTTATCTTTTATGTTCAAGTTAATTATTTCGTTAATTTCTTCTTATTCAGTGAACTAGCCTCTTGAAAGAAGAAGCACATCCTTTGTTTTCCCATCTTCAATGAGTCTTTTTTCCCAAGAACTCAGATATACCAGCTCCATGCAAAAGACATCTATCTCTCTACTTCCTGCAGTCCATAGGATTATATGACAGCACAGTCCCCAGCAGGGGGAAGTCATTCAGCAGGGGAAGCATGGACTCAGCTGCTAAACAACCAGGTGTACATACTGTACTGAATTCAGACTCAGTGTGGAGAATACATGAATGCTGATGGTGTTCTGCACTGTTACACAGCCAGGCATTACTTCCTTCCAGCAGCTGAGAGCTGACAAGGGCTGTAATGGAGGGGGTGGGGGGGGTATTTGGTTTGGGTGGGTGTTATCAAATAAGCTGTTGTTCAGCCTCAAGCATGCTGAACTCTCAGTTCCCAGCAGTTTGCTTCTTGAAGCTGAGAGACAAAGCTAGACTGCAGTGGTATAACCAAATGTAGCCGTCAGCTAGAGCAGAGAAGTATCCACTCATGCCATTCATGCTTGTTCTCAGCTAGAGTACTTGCCACTTAATGCATGCAAGTTTTAGCAATGAAAATCCTGCCAGCCTTAAGAATTACTCTACATTGATTTTTAGACCTGCCCTAAAATACAAACAACATCCCTCTTGTCCACTCTTTCCACAGAGCTGTCTGTATTCACCGACATGGCATGGGAACACCATGCAATACCATGTAATACCTGGAGGTGACCTGCGCATAGAGCTGAGAGTTGTTTTTGGGGCATTTCTCTTAACTTCCCCATGTAGGTGAAGTAAAGTTTAGGGTAAAGTTTAGGCTTTTCTTCTCCTCCCACTGTTCGTTGTCTTGCTTCAATATACTTTGTTGTCTTGTGCATTAATTGTCTTTACTATATATTATTAACACCTTGAAAACAAAGGAATGATGTTCAGTACATGCGTGCTACCAGCAGATCGCATTGGAGAGGCGCTCCAAATGCAGACATGACCTTCACAGCAGGACTCTTGCTTTATACCACCCTAATAATCACATGGAGATCAGATGTAGCAAGTTTTATCAGCAAATGTGCAGTCCCTGGGTTACAGCTACACTAGGGTTCTTGCTGATATGGGTCTGATGATCAGACATTGCACTGGTTTGTTCCTGTGGATACTCTTATGCTCTGGCAAAATGCAGTATCCAAGTGAGCATTAAGATGACCCAAGCTGCACACAGCATTCAACAGCTGGCAGCATATTTGACAGTAAGCAGTAAGGGATGGGAGTGGATACATTTTAGCTATCTTTTCATTTGGAGTGCTGCATCTATATTGAAGCATAGACACTGGAGCTTAGCTATGACAGAGCCACATACAGTATCAGGTAGACCTTATTACCCTTGAGCTTGACCCTGTTCCAGTGTTCATACCACAGGGGCAATCCCAAATGGTTTATGAACTCCAGTGCAGCTATGAGCCTACCTACCTCCATGTATACAGAGATACATACTTCCGCTTTCTCCTAGCCACCAAAGAGCTGGCCGGGCCACCAGGGAAGCTGGATTCAGACACACTTCAATGACTGAGAAGTCCAAGTCACAAAAGCTAGCACTGGGTCAGTGGCTCCTTATGGATCAAAGGGAGTCATCACAGTATCCCCGCACAGCATTCCATGCACCCTTTACGATCACTAGTCTTTTCTGCATTATCTGAAGCATCTCCTCCTCCTTTGGCCTAGATGACAGACAGCTGACTATGAAGTCAGCCTGTTGTACTGGCCCTGCTAGCAACCAGTGTCTGGAGAATGTTTACCTGCAAACCTGAAGAAGGTTATCACCCCTCAGAAAAAACACATAGGTAATCCTTGTAATCAACTTGTTCAGTCAAGTTGACCATGACTACTGTGTTAACACTGTATTTAACAGTGATGCTCTTTATTAACCATGTTCAAAGGGCCTATGACAGATCAAACACATCTGTAATGAAACTTGGGTCCTAAAAGGCTGTTATGGTAGACCAGCATTACACTGCTTTATTCCCAGGATAGCTACAGATCAACACAATGTGCTAAATGCCTTCAGTCATCATACCATAAACAAGAGAAAACTAGTGTTAAATTTGGTGGGCTCAGGTGGTATTCATTGAGGAATTCTGAGAAAACAGGGACAAAATAGCTGAATTAGTAATTAGTGTGTTATCTCTTGCTAAAATTATACTTGAATACTGGGAGCCAGTGCTGTTATCAGTAATTCAAAGAAGGTTTGGAGGTGTCCAGGGAAATACAATTCCATGAGCTCAATGTCTGTACTGAGCCACTAGTGAAGAGTCTAGGCAGTGACATCACTAAGGAACTTCTGGACCTTTCTTGGAAAAGCCACCTCGTTTGTAAAGAGAGTCTGGACTTAAGAACTCTGCAAAGTTCTTGGAAGAAGTCAAACAGAAGTCGAAATGAGTGATCCACTATATCCAGTCTACCTGGATTTCCAAGAGGTTTTTGACATTTTTTCTAATCAGAGACTTTCAAAGAAAACTAGGCAGCCATGGAATAAGAGGTAAGGTCCTTTTTTGTAAGAACACGATTACAAGGGAAGAAATACAAGGCAGCAGAAAAACAGCCAGTCTTCACAATGCCAGTTACTCACCAGTACTCACCAGATCTCCACTGTTCTGCACATTCATAAATGTTCTGAAGACAGTTGAGCACCGAGGAACAAAAGTTTGCTGACAACATCTCATCTTGACACAAAGAACTATGACTTGCAAAATTACTTTAACCAATAGAGAGAAACGTAGTTATAAGCATGAAAACATCAACTCAAAGCTAAGGAGCAGGAGAAAAAAAAATAAAACAAACATTGAATATTAGGGGCTACTGGGGAAGCAGCACAGAGCAAAACAAAAGTCTTCACTTGAATACTGTGTGTAGTTTGGAGACTGTGTATGGAAATGGGTTTCAGAGAAAGGAAACACAGAGTAGCTAACCTGAAAGGAATTGGCTAGGACACCTTAATGAATCTGTCAAAGTACCTGAGAGGGAATATTAAACTGGCTTTCAAAATTTCAAGTGGACAGACAAAACAGGTAGGGACTCATTCACATTCTCTTTTGCTTTAGGCATGAGAGGACATCAAATAAAGAATGTGGATCCTCACTGAAAGAGAATAATGTTGATAACAAGACATGCAACAACCACTACTAATTAGACCAGCCAAATTATCCTGAAAATAGCTGAATGTTGGGCAAGTATCATGGGGACATGATAACTGTTTTTACTCCTCCTTGTGTACCTGCCTCCAACTTCTTTCTGTTGCCTTTACACAGGCTCTTTGTCACAGATTAGCCCTTCTCAGTAGCAGCTTTCCTCACAGATGACAATGAGCTCAGCACCCCTAGCCTTCAATTCCTTTTTTTCTAAACTTCAAAGCACATTTCAACTGTCCCATAGCAGACCACTTAAATAGTGCTGGCCACATCCTCTGTGCAGCTGGTATGTTGGCCAGGTGCATTGTGCAGCAGTCCTGTTTCTTTGACATGTCCCTAGATACCTTGCTCTCTTGCTGACCTTCAGAGGCACAGGTGTAGACTCCTCTAGGTGAGCTGGATGCACCCTCAGCCTGAGTGAACACAGCCATTCTTAGGGTCATAGGTGAAAACCTGCTCCTTGCTGCTTAGGTTAGGCAGAGCCTCTCCCTTGTGCCGAGCCAAACGGTGTTACAAGCCAAAAGTAAACCTTCCTCCTGAACCCTGGTTTAACTTTAACTCTGAACTGATCCAACCCACCTGAAGGTCAAATATGCTTGTGGCAGTATAAAGGAACAGTGTGATCATGCAGCCACAATAGGGGAAAGACTAACCTACTTCTCTTAGCTGCAGCATGTAACTTGAGCTGCTTGTGAAACCTTGACACCATGCACATAAACTACACTGATTTCCAATTCTCTGATGCGTTCATGGATGTTGCACTGATTACGTTTTTAGCATCCAAAATGTTTTTCAGTCATACATAGGGAGTTTTTTGTAATGCTCAGTGTTTGAATTGGAAAGTTGGCATTGTTAAGGAATACATTTACTGTAAGCTGAAGACAATCACCTTTATACTAACCAATTCTGCCCAAGGCTCTAGCCCCCCCAGCCCCCACCAAAAAAAATAGGTTTAATCAACCAGTTCCACCCTCCTATGGGTTTTTACCCCAATGCTACCTGGCTGCGCAGCCACGTAATTGTCAATTACAAGAACTGATTCAAATCTGTTCTGCTAATTGGAGCAAAACAATTCATGCTAAATTCAGGATAAGGATTTGCAATGTAGCTAATAGGGGGAAACCTTCATTTAAATGACTGAGGGCTTCTTCAATAGTATTCTCCAAAATTTGTCACACATCATACAACCTCATTTTAAAATAAATCATTGTATTTATTAAAACTTTTTTCCCAAAAAGCTTCCAACATACTGCAGTACTCTCTAACTCTTACTCATGCCACTGGCAGACCTCCACTGCAATCCTCGCTTTGCTGATCTGCAGACAAAGGCTAGAAGGGAGAAGTGGTCAAGGGGATAAGCACACTCCTTCACATGAGCTGTAATGGAGTTGCCGGATTATTTGACAGGAATGACAGGAAAGAAATAACAGGGTGAGAATATAGATATCTAAACAGTGCTTTTCTGATTAAACAATGACAGGAAATAAAACTGGCTATATTAACCATAATACCTTTTAACCATTTAACAGTCATCCATGAATCATTAGCAATCTCTTCATGGTATTACATAGACACACACCAACAATTTATCATCTTTACAACCTATAACCCTTGGACTCCTGGTGGAGCCCAGGCAGGCTGTAATCACATGAACTGGATGCCCTTCCTTCATATTATTCACTACCATGTATGAAGCAGAAAGCACACTTGGCTGTTTAGCAAGATAATGGACATTCTCATATTCTGTTTATCACATACAGAGCAAAGGAAGAGTTCAGACTGCTTTCTGTGAAGATGGCACAACTCCCAAGTCCTTTCTATAGCCTCTTATGTACAGTTATTTCCCAGTAAGGATGCTGCATAATACCTTAGGTTAAATAAAAAATATACAGTTATTTCTCTGCATTTACAGGAAGAGAAAACTGTTTATGCCCAAGAAGCATTTGTGTTCCACATCAGCTAAAGAGCTGTAAACTCTCTGCTCCTCAATAAGACATATGTTAGTATACAGTGCTATTTTAGCTTGGTGCTCCTAAATGCCACCACAAAACATCTTACCTTCATAGTTCTCCAAGGAAATGCATCATTAGGTAAATTTTACTTTATCCATTTAGGCATAACAGCTGTCATGTTTCTAATTCATGGTTAGTAATAAGATCTTTGTTACATGAAGCCAAGCCAAGTTGAACTACTCAGCATTTTGGAGTGCATATAAATGACTAAAAGAAAGCATCCAACTCAAATGCATTATAAAAAAAATCTTATTTAGATAGCTTAAAAGGTACAAAGCACATTATATAAAATCGAATAGCTATTCATCAAAACTTTGTTATTATATATCCCCATTTAAGATCAGCTACTGGCAAGTGTTAAGTAACAGTGGCTAATCTCAACTAACATTGTATCCCAGTGCTAGCTGATGACAAGTTCAGCTTATTGACTGAGCAGGATAACATTATAAGCTTTTGTCATGTTAGTATTTACATCACTGTAACTTTGAAGAAAATAAGCAGTCTACACCAAGATGGTGAAATGGATTCTTCTCCCTACAGATTCAAATTATATTCGGTGTAAGCAGGTACACAGAACAAGGTCCTACCCACAGTCTGTTCAGATGCATAATACATTACAGTTAAACAAAACAGACTAATCTGTTAATTTAATATACTAACAACACTACATAACATTCCAGAGACATTTTGCTTTTTAACAACTTTTATACTGAACAAGAATGTTCTTCAGCCACAACTTTTTCTAGGTCCGCAGCATTTTTGCAAAGCATCTGAAATATTTTTTTTCCCAGTCTAGCAGGAAGACTTATCTGCTTATGATTTCTACACAGAATAAGCAGCTGTCTGTTCCAAATTCCAGGCTTCAATGTCATTAAAATGCAGAGATGTTTCTTCAGACTCTTGTAAAAAATAGCTCCATTGTGACTCACATACTTCCATCAGTAATACTAATGTTCACTTTTCTAAGACTAAACTCAGTATGTAGATTTATTGATCCTACTTAAGTTTGCAGAGTATGAATTCGATTTCTTGGGGTACCTGCCTGATGAGAGAGACACTTGCATCCTCTGTGTTGTTCGCACACTTCGGCAAAGAAGAGCACATTTAAGATTGTCTCTGAAGTCCTTTGAAATATAATAATAGATGAATGGATCAATGCAACTATTCAAAGTGGAAAGACACAGTGCAGTTATGTACCATGCATACAGATAGCTCTGGCCGTAGGTTTTGAGGAACGAATAGTGCACGATAATCAGCACATTGCTAGGTGTAAAACAGATGAGATACATGGTCAGAACAATCATAATGAGTTTGATTGCTCTTTTTCGTTTCTTCCCATCTTCCACGACAGAGGCACTCAGAGTCTTAATCATGAGTATGTATGCAACAGCAGTGACCAAAGCTGGGATTAAGAAGAGTCCGACTGCAAGCGAGAGGAAATAACTGAACGTATCATGAACCAAAACATTTTCAGGCAACACATCGTGGCAGGTAGTGATGTTAAGATTTGAAATATATGCTGTCTGATTAACAAGATACAATGGAATGGTGCCCAACAAAATCAGTATCCAGATAGCAATGGAGACACCCAGGGCAATTTCTGATTTCCTTCTTGGATGTGCCATGGGGTTCACTACAACGCAGTACCGTTGTACACCGAGACATGTAATAAAGAGAATGGAACAGTACATGTTTCCATAGAAAAATCCAACAAGTACTTTGCAGAGACCTTCGCCAAATAGCCAGTTATTGCCATTTAGATGGTATGCAATCTTCAGTGGGAACCAGACAACAAAAAGAAGGTCTGCCAATGCCAAGTTAACCATATAAATCACAGCTGGATGTCTCTTCTTTGTTCGGAAAAAAAAGACCCAGAGGGCTATGGCATTGCTTGGCAAACCAATTATAAAGACAAAGATATAGACAATTGGAAGAAAAACTGTAGTCAGCTCTCCTTTGAGGACTTTTGCTGCATATTCATCTATTTTGTATAACTCTTCAGAAGTATTTGTGTTTAAAACTTTTGTCCCAGCAAAACTTCTTCCTTTTGAACTGCTGGCTCCTCTATGCTCTAAAATTAAAAAAAAAGAAGTTGCTGTTACTGAAGTACACTTCTTCCTCTTTTAAGAAATGAACTAGATACAGTGATTTACTCTGAACATTTAAAGACAGGTTTATCAACAGAAGAATTAAGACTGATTTCCAAACACTTGACAATTTAGCCTATCTTAACTACCCAAAAGATAACCTATATCCCTATTCAAGGATTCTACCAGCAACCAAAATCCTTTTCCATGTCACCACTGACACTAAAACTGCCTTGTTAAAATGGGCTGTCAGGTGCTCCTATCACCTGAAGAGATACAGTGGAAAGTGCTTGAAGTACCCCAGGGCACCATTAGCTTTCCATATAACAGTGCCAGATTACCAAGTACTGGGACTTATAAAACTTCACAGCAGGCCCACGTAACTGTACCAGAAGCTTCCCCAGTTTACATGGCCTGAAAATCAGGTATGCAGTAAAAAGAGAGTGTGTTACCTTCAGACAAGCTAGAACTGAAACTCAGAATGAAATATCCAAAGCTGTGCACAAGTTATCTCTAGAGAAATATGCACGCTATAGTGTACCTGAGTTGAAATGTGAACATACTAATTCCGTTTGTGAACATGCAGTAGGGCTAGTCATCTGGGATCTTCTTCCAATTTAAAAGGAATATGGTCAGATAATCTCTATGGTTTCTACTCAAAGTGCCAGGTATTAGAGCTGACAGCTGTGGTTCCTTCATACATACGGCAGCTGTCACTATAAGTTTTACTCTGTGTCTTAGAATGCCATGGAAACTTAGAAACTACATGGATAAGGCAGGCATTCCTGACTGCTGTGTTGTGTAGGACAGCCTTCAGACAGCCCAGTTCAAAACCCGTGAAGACATAACACAGCCCTCTCCTGCTGACAAGTTAAACCGCAGACAATGTCCTTGAACTCATACCATTTCAGAAAGTCAGACATCCACCAAACTAAATTGTATGGACATGGAAGTTGACTGTCCTTGGGAGAATTATTTTTAACCTTAACACAGTTTCTATCAATAGAATTGTTTAGCCACAACCCCTGCAAAATGGAGTACAAAGGGGAGACTTCTTGAGCAAGGCAGGTTCGTGTACCTGAATAGTGAACAGCCATGAATAGTGTTGCAGGATGGCCCCTTTGTTATTCAATAGAATTTCGATACAGTTCCAGGACAAAAAAATGCTTACGTCTTACATTTTAAAGAATTTTTACAAAGGAAATATATAAATACACAAGCATCCATCTTTCCCAGTATAGATTCTCAAAAATAGCCCAACTTCAGATAGCTGTTTCTTTTCAGTTATAATTACAAAAGTCTGATGTACAGCATTAGAGTCCTATCTAGACTCTGAAATCTCCTAAAGAGGTGTACAGAAACACAGCATATATTAATATTCTTTAGAGTTTTGAATTAAGTTATCTAGATCCACTTTAACATTTGCCAGGCCCAGGCAGCCTTCACTGGAAAACTGAGGTGTAAGAAAACTTTTTTGACAGTACAATGACATAGACAAGTCTTTGCAGTAGAATGCATGAATGTTAAATTATACTAACAAAACAACTGTCCTAAAGAAAATGAATTCAAATGCTGAACAGCCATTTTGGTCCATATGTGGTGTAATTAAAACAAGGCAGATTATAAATCCCTCTCTCTTCAAGCCCCTTGATTATATCAGCAACACTGTTAAAGGCTGCAAATTTCAATTGTATAATGCAGCAAAATCACAGGTTCCTACTCTAAGCAGTGAATAAGGAAGCCATAAAACTGGATTCAAGTATATGGCTTACACAGATATCAGATACTGAAATGAAAAACAACTAAACAAATCATCTTAGCTAATCAGCTGCTTGTCTCAGGCTTACAGTTTAGCTGAGAAAGATCCTGGAGATGTGCAAAACAGACCCTTTATTCTAAGCTGACAGCAATTCTCAAGATACAGTAATAAAATGCAGCATATAGTGCTACGTTAAGCACTTGTCTATCAGAAAGTGGTTGATATTATCAAATTGCAGTTATACTATTTGTATTCCATTCCAAAGACTTAACTCATTGTAGTATCTGCTCTTAGAGTTTTCTACAATTTTGTTCTTACTAATGTTTTGTGATCAGATGTTTTGCGATTGATTTTCAAAGGCTAGATAAAAAAATACAGCTCAACAAAAAGTCCCAAAGCATTAGTATGACACATTCCAGTAGGAGGTGTACTAAAGCGGATGGACAGGCATAGGATATAGTATTGCAAGAGCAGCAGACTAGAGGTTTGTTTTATTAAATTTTTTATGATGTAGTCAAGCTAAATGGGTGATTTCAGAGACCAAGTCTTGATTTTATGCTGACTTAAGTTCACACAGCAAAAGTCTTGACTACAGATACTGGTCAGCTTTTGTCAGCCCAACTAGGACCCCTACTGGGAGACAATGTCCTGTTTCTTTGCTGTTAACCCTCCCTCACCGAGCAGCCAATCCTTTCTTAGGTATGTGCATTTTCTACATCCTCTTCTTACTCTTCTTACTCTTTCAGCACTTGCTGTTTTCCATAACAATAGAGTTCTTTTCCAAGCCAAGTTTCACCCTGCTTGACTCACATACAGAGAATGCAGTTCATTTGCTAATCTGCCCACAGAAAAAACGTATTCTCCTCCCACAAAAGTCTCTTTCAACACCTTTGCCATTTGTCCAGAATATATAACCCTCTACATACCAAAAGCAGGATTATGCCTATCCTGCAGACACAAAAGCGACAGCAGCACCGAGTACTCAAAAATTAACTAACATAGGTTATGGTAGTAGTACCCACACAGGACGAAGGTTTTTTGGATCTGTAACCCAGACTCACCACAACGCCGTAAGGGCATTGCCCTGTTTGAAAACTGGCCCCGTAAGCCCTTGGCTGGGATGGGATCTCACCTCAGCTCATTTCACGTCCTTACTCCATGCAATCAAGCATCTAGCTAAAACTTTCAAGCATAATACTTTTCGCTTTTCCCGTCCCCCGCAAAATTCCGAATTCCTAACCCCGCCCAGGTCAGACAACTAGGCTACTAAGAAGCAATTCAATTTCAGGAACCCCGCTGTGAACAACACAATTTGCAGCTACCTAGCATCCATACACTGAGAACATAGGACCTATCATATGCTTCGCTTCAATAGTTACACAACCTTTACCTTTTATATCTGAATAAGACCAGGATGAAATAGAGAAGGACACCGTGGAAAGAGCATGTGTAGATATGGCAATGGCGTTTATTATAAAAGGTAGTGAAAAATTAACTTTTATAAAATTAACTTATTATAAAAGGCATTGAAATATTAGTACGAATGACCGTTTCCTTTTTTTCCCCAAAGAGCACTTACATTCAATAAGCAATAATATAGACTAAAAAAATTTGCCTTTTAGAGCCGAGAAAAAAACAAGAACATGGTCTTTGTTTTGTTTTCCTATAAGGAGGGCTACAAGAAAGCTGGAGAGCGTACTTTATACAAGGACATACAGAGACAGGACCAGGGGGACTGGCTTTAAACTGGAAGAGAGTAGGTTTAGACTTGACATCAGGAAGAAATTCTTTACTGTGAAGGTGGTGAGACACTGGAACAGATTGCCCAGAGAAGCTGTGGATGCCCCATCCCCGGCAGTGTTCAAGGTCGGCTTGGATGGCGTTTTAAACAACCTGGTCTAGCGGAAGGTGTCCCTACCCATGGCAGGTGGGTTGAAACTAGATGGTCTTTACGGTCCTTTCCAACTCAGGTCATTCTACAGTTCTCTATACAGCGGGAAAAGCGAAGCCACGCGTGCCTCACAAGCCCTGATGGGGTGGGAGCCGCGCCCGTCTGCTCTCCGCGGAGCGCTTTCCCCCACCTCTGGGCAATCCGTCCCGCGGGTCCCAGCAGCCGTACAGCCACCCGCCCGAGTTTTCCGAACCTGTTCGACTCCGAGAGATCCTCTCCCAGTGCACTCCGGTGTCCCCGCACCCCAGCCAGGGACCGCACAAGTTACCCGTCGTGCCCCCGCCCGCAGCCTGGCCCGCAGCGGAGGGGCGGCCAGCACGGCACCCCCGCTGATCCCCACCGTGCCGACGGCTCCGGTACGCATAGTAGGTGCTCATCTCACCTGCAGAGATGACGGCTCCCAGCAGCGCACAGAGCAACAGAAGGCACAACCCGCGGCTCACAGCCATCCTCTCTCGCCGTGCTCAGGCCACGGCCGCTTCGCCCGCACTCTTGACCAGTTTCACCTGATACCTGAGAGGGGAGGGGTGGCTGGCACAGCCGCAGTTAGGAGCAGCCCGCGGCGGGCGGGGCCGAACCGGGCCCGTCTCCCACGGCGAAAGACAGCGGGGTTCTCCCTGAAATGGAGGGAGGGTCTGAGCGACGGGTCCGGTCAGTGCCCTGTAAGATGGCGTGACCCCGCAGCGTCCGCGAGCAGGCGGTTGGTCCCACGCAGCGCCTCACGCCCCACCCGGCTGGGGGACCGGGCTCTTCGCCTGCTCAAGGTGCACCTCCTCCTATGGCCGCCCTACAGTCTGCTGTTACCAGCGTGCGCCGAGCTCAGCCGAGGAGCGCTGCGTGAGCAGCCGCCGCTGCAGGTGGGACGGAGCAGGATGGTTCTGGTTCACATCAGCTGGGGCAAGCGGCGTTTTGTGGGAGCGCGTAACTTCAGCCGACTCATAACATACAGTTTTGTGCATTCCAGGTTTCTTACTCTTCCATGTTACAATGTCGAGGAATCTTACCGAACCTTAGAATAGGTAAGCTTGGAAGAGACCACAGAAAGTCATCTGGTCCAGCCTCCCTGCTCAGGCAGGGTGTTCTGGAGCACATCGCACAGGACTGTGTTCTGTGCAGTCGGCTTTTGAGTACATTTGTAGGAGACTTCACAACTTCTCTGAACAATATATTTCAGTGCTCCGTCACCCTCACAGTGAAGAAGTTCATGCTGCCCACTGCCGTTTGTCCTATTGCTTGGCACTATTGAGAAGAGCCTGTGTCCATCCTAAGGGCACTGACCCTTCAGATACTGATATTGATGAAGTAACCTCTCAGTCATCTCTTCTCGAGGCTGAACAGGTCCAGCTCCCTCAGCTTTTCCTCGTCAGAGAGATGCTCCTGTCCCCTAGTCGTCTTTGTCACTCTCTTGGACCTGCTCCAGGAACTCCATGTCTCTTATCTTACGGAGCCTAGAACTGGACCAGCACTCCAGGTGAGGCGTCAGCAGAGCTGAACATAAGGGTAGGATCACCTCCCTTTACCTCCTGGCAATGCTCTTCCTAATGCACCCCAGGATACCATCGGCTTTCTTGGTTCCAAGTGATAAAATTGTTTGATTTCTTTTCCTTTTTTGAATGACTGTGTTATGAATATACTCTCTTCTATGTTGTTCTGAAGAGAAGAATTGTTCTTTTTGAGGGCTTTCACTGATGGGAGTTGACGTCTGCATTGTTCCCATTTTACAGAGGGAAAATGGAGTACAGAGATATAGAGGTAAATGCACTGGCAAGTTTTGTGTGTCTGAGTCAACATCAAGGGCCTCTTGGCTTTGAATCTATGTTATAAGTTACTGCATACTCAAAGCAGAGTTCCTGTTTGTCATCCACCCAGCTAATAAGATTTACAGATTTCTCATGTGAGTCTCAGCCTCCTTGATAAGCACCAGGAAAGTCATAGCCCATCCATCCCTCCACAATTCCACCCTGTCTTTCTGTCTCACTTTCAGTGCTCTTTTGTTTACTTTACCATTATAAACAGCTCCATGGGTATTTAATATCCCACTTTTAATCAGCACATCCAGTGAGTTGTAATCTCTCATATGACTTTTTACCTAATTCCCTTTTACTGGTCTCCAAAGTGGTTGGCCATTCTCTCATTCAGTTATGCTGTAGTCAATGCTCTCCTGCCTGCCCCCAGTCAGTTTTTACTCTTTGTTTTCTCCTGATTTATTCCGTTCAGTCCATCTTTTTGTCCCCTTTACATTCCAAGCAGACAGCTCCTTCCCTCTTTTGCTTGATCCAGCAACAGTGGAAGGGTCTGAGAACACAGGAAAAGGATTCATTAGTTTTGCTAAATAAAATCTGCTCTGGGCTGTCCCATGATAGGCCAGAGATGGACCTGGAGAAACCCTGTGGCAGTGCAGGTGACAGCAGTCACTGCATCTTCTGGAAATGCACCTCTGGACTTCACTTCTGTTGAGTGTAAGGAAACAATGCCAACAGAGGTTTGTAATTTGTCTAGTTTCTCACAGAAGTGTCAGAAACTTGTAATTGATGAGAAGATAGTCTCCCTTCAAAATCTTACAAACAATTCATTAGATTCCCAAGCAATTAAAAATGGAGCTTATAATGGGAAGTGTCAGGCAACTTTAATATCATAGACATCTATCAACCTGCCTTATAAGAGAGACTTTATTACTGCCTTTCAGTACTTAAACGGAGGCTTATGAGAAAGATGGAGAGAGGTATTTTACCAGAGTCTGTATGGATAGGAAAAAGGCTAATATTTTTAGATAAAAAGAAGGTAGCTTTAGATAAAATACAGAGAAGAAATTCTTTACTGTGAGGGTGGTGAGAGATTGGAACAGGTTGCCCCGTGGATGGGACATCCCTGAAGTGTTCAAGGCCAGGTTGGATGAGGCTTTGAACAACTTGCCCTGATAAAAGGTCCCTGCTGATTAAATGTGGTTGCACTAGATGATATTTAAAGTTTTGTCCAATATAAATAACTATGATTCTGTAACAAAATTAAGGTCTTCGGCACTCATAAGCAGTTCCTGGTGCTTCATCTGTGGAGTGCTAACCAGGCTTTTGTTCTGCTTTTGTTCTATTTAATTTATTGAGACGTCAGTGTTCCTAGCTAATACCTTCAGCAGAAATAATATTTGTTAGGAAGACTTCTTGTTAATAGTCTATAAATAAGTTCTTCCTTATGACTTAAAAAAATATTTAATAGAAACTTGAAATAGTCTTGCCCCTGTTCACATCATTAGGACCTCTGTACAGAGCAAAATGAAACCTTGCTGATTTTAGATGCCTTTATTGACAAACACTGATTTGTCAAACCTATTTGCAGTTCTAGTGTGTAATTTATCTAACAGTTTGGAAAGAAAATGTAACAATTTGTAAATAAACACAAAACAGTCATATTCCTGTTTACACTTGTTTGAGAAAGAATAAGGACATGATCTCAATTCTCCATTCCAAATTTGTAGTTCCTTGGCTTTTTTGCAATACATTTTTTTTCTGTTACAAATATATATGTTTGTGTGTGTGCATAAGTATACTCCTACATTATACCATAATGAGTTGGGAAGAATCATCTTGCACTATGATAGAGTGGCTTGAAGGGAGTTTTGAACTTGCATGTCATTGGTTATCAAAGCTTACCCAAAACTGACAACAAGGTAAGTGAGCAACAGCTCATAATTCACAGCTCTATCAGTATTTGTTTGGAGCATCTTATCAGGAAAGCCCTCTGCACCTTGGAGCAAAGGACATAATTGGAAATGTGTCCTCCCTTGCACTTGCAGTAGCTGATGAGTGTGGTGTTTTTAACACAGTTTGCCACAGGGTCCCCAGAGGAGACCTTCTGGAATATACTCTTGAGGCCTTGAGTCATTTTAGCAGCGTAGTGATGTGGTGTAACCATGAAGATGTGTGACTGTCAAAGATACTTGGTACCCTTTTATTAAATGAACAATAAATGTGTTTCATTGCAAGGCACTTGTCAGTACTTGTGAATTTTTTGCTAGAATAAATGTGTGGGAGAGTTCTCATTATATAGAGGTTGCTTTGTGTCTCCATCCAAATTTCGGAATTCAGATGGCAAATGTGCTTTTAGTGTATAGCTTATTGTAATCATACAACATATCCATTGGTGGAGAGGGTAAGGGATGGCTGTTTGTACCATGTATCTGACACAAATACACGGATTTAATTTAAGGAGCAGGAAGAAATTGGTTTTGGAAAGAAGAGGAGATGAAAATGCTTTTTAAAGGTAGAAAACTTTACTTTTAAAGTTAGAAAATAACTTTAAGTTAGCTTTAAAAATCAATGTTTCTTGTAGGGCTGGCACAAGTACTTAAAATACCCTTCAAAGAATGCAGCCAGAGTAAGGGTTCAAGGAAGGAGGGTGAAGTTTGGTCAAATGAAACAACCTGAAGAATTTAATTTTAAAAACTAATTTAATTTTTGATTCAAAAGAACCAGTGTATCAACTCTCAGTGCTTTAGCCTGTCCTCAGGGTAGTCACCTGGCATCTTAGGAACTAGGAGAGTACCTAAGTACTACCTTACAGCATGGCTCTGCTTTAGTAATGCAAGACCAGGGCTGTGGGTGTAGCATTTTTATAACTCATTTCAATTTGATGAAGCCCTTTATACTTTCTCATAAATAAAAGACCCTGTGCTGTTTTAAGTAATCTCTCTTGTTTTCCTGAGCATTTGGAGTGCCAGCATGGGTGGCATATTACTTTATGGCATTTTGGGGTCACTTTGTTGGCAGAAAGGTTAGGTAGTATGGGTTGTTTTAGGTGATATCTTAATGGTTATTTGGCATCATCCTGATTTTCCTGATCACCTTCCAGTAGTGTCTTGTGCTTGTTCCTATGTTTGGCTTTACACTTTTATCACTTTTCTCAAAAGCAGGGAGATCCAGGGCTGGGGCGGGAGACCTGACCAAAAAAAAAAAAAAGTGGTTAAAATTCTAGAACAAAGTGTAAGTTATGCCTAGTGCCTGAGGGGTAGAAACATAGATGGCCCAAACTGGGCTTCACACTGACACAGAAATACAGCTGTGGTTCTTGTTCACCATGACTTTGCAGTGGTAGGGTGCGGAGGGTTTCTTCCAGGGT
>VYZS01063342.1:5097-16914 GCA_013400695.1 Neodrepanis coruscans
TTGTCAGGAAGCATTAGCATGCCTGGCAGGTTTGCCTAGCCTGGGCTTCTTCAAGTAAGCAAGCAGAACGGAGGGAATTCCCATTTTTTCATGTTTAAACAATAAGACTGAAAGTTATTTAGACACCTGGTGACCTAATCTCATACCCAGATCTTGCAGGTTTGCTGCTGTTCAAGCCTCCTTAGCAGGCTGAAGAGCATCCTTCTTACTCCTGAGCTGGAGCAGAAAAAAAAACACAGACCTCTTCAAGGAGAAAAAGGAAGGAAGGAGGACTGGTCAGTGACAGGTAATCACTCCCTGCTTCCATCTCCTGCTTGTGGAAGAGAGATAAGGGATCTTCCCTATACTTTGGGTATATCTTTACCCCTTCATTCCTGTACACACTGCTGTGACATTCACAGCATCATTGCTTTCAGGAGAGCTTTATGTACTTGCTCTGAAATCCAAATCTACTAAGTACACATTAATCTAATTGTAACTATTGTATCAAGTGGAGGAAAATACTTAAGAAACTTCAGTTTACAATCTGTCAACTATTCAAAAAAATCAAGCATTGTGGATAGGAAACAGTGAGAAACAATAAAACAGGAATCAGAGGAATTGGAATCTTTCATGTTCACTGATGTAGTAAATCACCACTACAGTTTAACACAGATGAATGTAGTGCAAAGTAATATAGCTGAGGTAAAGGACTGGGCTTGGAAGCACATATTTAAATGTGACTATCATGCAGTACACTAGCCAGGAAAATGAGACTGATTTCATTAAAGAAAAATAAATCTCTAAAGACTAAACAGTCCATGGATACATTAATAAAAGAAGAAGGGGAAAAAAGTAATCCAAGCATAATTTAGGCTATGTCAGAGGGGAATCACAGTGACTCGTAAAATCAAATGAGCACAAGATAGACATTATTAAGTGAAATTAAGTCCATCTGGGAAACTCCAGAAGACTATCTTACAGGTAGCATATAAAGTACCAGTGAGGATGAGATAACAGCTTCAGCTGTTGTATGGTGACTGATGACCAAGAAGGAAACTCGGATTTAATTAGCAAGCTCTCTGTATATATTCAAGTCAAGGTAGTGCCTGTATATTTAAATTACAGAGACTTCAGATGTCCTCAGCTGTCCACATTACCAGCCCCTATAGAAATAAACCCCTCTTCAAAGACAGGCAAAAAGGTGAGAGCAGAGAGTGCTGGTCTTTCCATTGCTGGTGGTCAGGGAGGAGGAGAACGCTGAAATGTCATGATCACAGAGGAAATCAGAAGCCAGATCTGTGTCTTCTCCATATCCATGGAACACATCTGAGAACTCTGCAAACTGCAGGTACAAAGATGTGTTCACTCCCGTGAAAACCAGCTGCTGCTGGTGTAGAAGGTGCTGGTGGTAGAAGGGGACAGACTGTTCTGTCCTCCTCAGGTTATGAGCAAACTAACTTTGGTCAAGGACACTGAAGGAAAACATTTTTTTGTCAATGCCGTGGTTGTGCAATGCTGTGAATGGCCTGGGATCCACTCGGAGACTCATCCCCAGCAAACTGCTGGGAACTTCCATGAGGAAGATGAGATCCTAACTGTGATTCCTAACAGCAGCTCTACAGAAATCAGGTATCTCAGAGTGAAAACCACAACACTGACCTTCCTCAGAGGCCAAATTTATTCTCAGCAGGGAAAGAAAACCTCTCACAATTACCAGATTAAGCTGATCAAGAACTAACAAGCACTGGAGAAGCAACAGGAGTGGCCTTCTCTGCTCTGCCTCCAGAGAAAAATCTGGCTTTTATTACAAAATTCCAGCCTTGAGCTTCCTCCCACAGGATAGACCAAGGAGGCCCAGACTTGTAGGAATTAACCAAAAATAACACTTCCAGGGAGGGAGAGCATGATTGAGGGAATTGCTGATGGGATACAGAGGCCTCTCACCTCCTTCTCACCAGTTCCACTCCAGAAGTCAGAAGGAGGGAAACCCTCTGGTGCTCTTAGCCAATTTACAGGGAGGCAAGGGTCTGCCACAACCACCAACACATCAGGCAGCTCCAAGCCAGTGGACAGAAGAACGAAAACTGTCATTCCTGTCTCCACAATAACCCATTTTAAACAGCTGTGAGTCTCACAGTGGCAACACTCAGACTGATAGTGAATTCAGGCTCCAGCAGCAAGCACATTTAAAAACAGCCCAAGAACACGGGATTCTCTTTGGGGAGGGGAGGAAGCAGGCACCTTTCCATCTATGTTTGGGCAGCAGCAGGGATACAGTCTGATCGATCCTGACTATCCCCACTACACATCCTCATTGCTATGGCAATGTCCCATAAACAGAGCAGGGATCAGCAGCTCCCTGGAGCAAGGAGACAGCACTGTCCTCAGGTAATGGCACTGCATTAAAAGAAGGAAAACAAGAGATCTGTGCAGGCAAGCTGAAGACTCACTAGAGCGTGTAAATGCTACCTTAATTTCTGTATCAGCATTTAAATGCCACAAAAACTGAAGCTGGGGCTGTGCAAGAGCAAAGCAGATGAACACTGTGTTTGACTCAGCGTGGGGAGACAGGGAAGTACAGGGAGCCAGGGAGAACCCACAACCATTAGCGAGCCAAGGCTACCCCAAATGCTGCTGCTGTTCCCTGGAAGAATCCCATCAGAAACCAACGCAGATAGAAGGCAACATGCTGCTGGGAAGCAGCAGACCATCTTCTTCTGGTGGTCTCAGTGGCCATCAAGGGCTTGTGGAGTTGCAGAGGGATCTAGCTCAGGGACTGAAAGTAGCACAGACCAGCTGTTACAAAGCAGGACTTGTTCACCCTGCCCTTGTGCAAGACAGAAAAAGGGAGGAGGGAAGCACGTGTTCACCCCACCTTCTTGGAGAATCTTCACAACCTGAGGCCTCTTACAATACTGGTTCCCCCACTGCAGTGGAGTGGCCACAGAGAGAAGCTTTACTCCAGGTAGTACTCTGGTGAGGTAATCTAAAACAACAGGATTAAACTGAAACAGACAATTTATGTTGTGCAACAGGAAATATTTCCAGACAGTAAAGTCTGTTGGGCTCCAGAGCACTTTCCCAAGGTAAGCAGCAGAACTGGAATCACCATCCCTTGACTCATCTGTCAAGGCTACACGAGCACTGTGTGGTGTGGAGAACATGCTCACATAGGGAGAGAGACAGGACAGGGACCTTGGTCTTTGCCTTTACAGTAGTTCTGTATAAAAGCAGGGACCCAGCATTTGATTTTCCACAGAACAAGTTTCCATTAACAGAAGAAAAAGCTGAGATTTAGGGCAAATAAGAAAGTAAAAAAGCCAGAAAGGTCTTCATGGTACTTAAGACCCTTCAGTTCTCATCATGATCTCACCCTGAGCATGTTTCTCTTGTCTTGTTTTCTCCTTTGCAAGGGGCAGGAAAAAGGAAATACTAAAGGACTGACTCTTACTTGCCCTCACTGCTGTTAACTGGGAATGACTTCATTGAAATCAGTGGAGTGATGTCAGCTTGAAATAAAGTGGGTTCATATTTAAACCCCCAAAACTAATGATGAAATTATGATCATCTTCAACTATAGCACCCATAGGTAAAGGTTTTGGATAATTTAGAAACAGACTCCCATAAACTGCATTTGAGGCAGAGGCTCATCTCTAAACACACATATATATATATATATATATATATATATATGAGTGGATATCTAAAGGATTTCAGTTCCAATCCACCTTTCAAGCACCCAAAGCAGCCCTTGAGGCAGAATTAACCCCTCAGCCCCTTTGTGCAGGCAATGATTCCTTGCACCTCAGAGCTGACTTGCCTATTGGACCCCTTCAAAAATGCCATTCTGCCACCCCATTTCCTTTCACATAGAGAAATAGAGACCACAGGTAAATAGGGTCCTAAGAGGTGCTGGGAGCACCTCCTCTTACAGCTTCTTTCCTCCCTCTGTTACATGAGCTCATTACTCTCTTGGCTACGTCTCTGCTAGTAAACTAACCCGTGCCAGACCCCATTCTTCAGTTTTGAAGCCAACTGGCACAGACTGACACCTACGTATTATTAAACTCTCTTACACTCTCAAACAAGGTGGCTGCATCCAAACTGCCTTTCGGAGTGTCCCAAAAGTTATCTTAGACAAGCCAATATGTATCACCAGTGTGGTAGCACAGATCCTCAAGACCAATTCAATAGTACATGTATAAGCCAGCTGCGAGAATACTGAAGTTGAATACTTTTTGATTAATCATAGCACATGGAAAGACTCTGGGACATGGGAAGACCCAAAATAGAATTTCCTACTTAACTCGATTAAAAAAAAAAAAAATAGGTGGCTTTTATACAGGAACTGTACAACAAACTTTCAAACCTTGAGCTTTTACCTAGAAACCAGCTCCAGGCAAAGCTGTCAGCAGTGTCTCCTGGGTCTCCTGCATATCGCAGCAACACAAGGGATGCCAAGGCTGGATAAGGAGCTTGAACTTTCCCCAGCCATGGGAGGTGATATGTGTTTTGCCTGGAGGATGAGAAGGACTGATGTGCTCACAGTGAGCCCAAAGCCCCCTTCCTATGTTCCCATCTTGCACCTTCTTCAATCACATACCCATTAGGGAGGTGGAAACAGAGAGGACTACTGCAAAATTAGCATAAAATGAGGGGGAGTTGAGGGAGCAACATGAGTCGAGCAATAACTAGGAGGTAAACAGACTGTACACAGAGCCTTAGGATCATTTTTCCCAGGGCCAACTCCAAGGCTTTTATTCCTCCACATATAATTAGCTGGTAAATATTGTACATATAATTGACCTTTCTAAATGCTGCTGAGTAGCTGGAGGTGTTGGGAGCTAATCCTGCCTGTAAAGATGTGGAGTTGTACAGCACTGACTCTATCTGACCGTGTGTAATGCTCTGCAAGCGTTTTTTTTTCCCCTCAGTTACTGACACGTTGAGATTTACTGCCCTGTGTCAGTGAGTTCAAGAAAGCCTTTTAACTCTGAAAGCTCCGGGAACCAGCTCCAGCACATGCTTCGGGATTTATCCGTCAGTTTGTTACGCCTTGTTTGTCCAAGAAACAGTCAAGATTGAACGAGTCAGGAATGACAGAAACAGTACATGAAGTCACAGTTTCTCCACTTTAAAGAACAAGCATTTGTGTCATTTTCCTACCGAGTAAATATATGTGTGTTCAGCTAGCAAATAAGGCAATGGGAGAGGAAAGGCAACACAGGCAGGATTTTACAGATGCCAGCTGATTTGTGCCCGCTCCTCTGAGCGAGTGTAACACAGATTCCCGCAAATATCAGCTCTTTCTGGTCAGAAAAGCAACCACCGGGACCATACACATTCACAAACCCCGTGAACGCTGCTGCGAGCCAGCCCTAGGAAAAACCTGTGATCACAAAACTGAAGCTAAAAGACAAACACCTAAGACAAAATGCTGAGCAGCCCCTGCTCTTTCCCTCACCTCCGCTCATTGCCTGCCCGGCTTCTGTACATCTCCATGCTGCCTTCTCCCTGCCTTAAATAGCCCTTTTTCCATCAGTAAGATCAAGTCACCAGAGTCTGCAAAACAGCATCAATGCCAGCCCGCAGATGCTGAACTCTCCTATGGAGTGAGACGCACATCGGGCTCCTGTCCCTTCCCGTCCCTCCCTCCCACCGCACCGCAGCCCCTCGCCCACCCACCAACAAACAGCCCATTCCAGCATCCCGCAACCCCTCACTCCCGACCACCTGCGTGGACACGACCACGGTGTCAGTGGCGAAGTTTGCAAGAGAAGGATGTTTTTGCTCTCACCGCCTCAGGTTCCCAGCAGCCTGGGAAGTACAGCGAGCTGCCTGGAGAGCAGAAAGTTGTTCTAGCGTTCTGTTTCTTGACGTTCCTGGCAGCGGTTTGGGAGCTGAGCCCGTGGGGACGCTGAGAGCAGGAATGCGGCGTGACAGGCGGGAGCGCGAGGTTTGCCCCAGCCCTCTCACATCCTCCCAAAAAGACGGGAGTGGGGAGGGCGGACGCCCTGTGCGTCTGCAGGAGGATTGGAGAGCGGAGCGAGCGCGGGAGCGAGTGTCGAGGAGAGCAGCAACAGGAAATGACACAGAAACTTCAACAGGCTCCAATCCAAACTTGGCCCCTGACATGAAAGAAAGGGGAGGCAATTGGAGCGGGGGGGGGACGGAGGGGGAAGAGAAATTTTTCCCCCTCATTAACCAACGTAAAAATCTGCTGACTGGAAAAAAAAAAACATCACCGTGACAAGTCTTATTAAAGCACGGAATGAAGGGGGGCAGGGGGGGATTCCCATTAGAGTTTATTTATTTGAGCAGGAGTGGTGTGATGATGTTAGACACTGAGGGCAAAATGACACTTTCAGCAGTTTTCTGGCTTTTCTAAGCTCCTCGAATGCTCCAGCGTGTGTCTGAGGGCAGCAGACAGGACCAAGCTCTCCCTCCCCCTGCATCCTCTGGGGCAGCTGCCTCCTGCAAGAGCCCGGACTTTCTGCCTGGAGTTGCAGGCAGTCGCTCCGAAACTCACACTGCCCAAAGCTCCCGGTGCCAGGGGACAGCAGTGAAGATGGGCCAAGGCTGCTCGGGTCTTTGGGAACAAGGCAAGTGGCAGCCCAGGCACCAGCAAGATGGCATGAACCACAGCAGTAGATAATCACACAGTGTGCAGTCAAACTTTTGCCTTGGTGGATGCAAGAAACTGCCTTTAATTGAACATAGTTGGATCAATACTTCAGAGAGTCATAAAATCATTAAGGTTGAAAATGACTCAAAGATTGAGTCCAAGGCTGAAAAAGACTTCAAATGTTATTAGGTCCAACAAGCAACACCATGTTTGCCATTAAACCCTATTCCTCAACTACCACTTCTACACATTATTTTGAAACTTCCAGGGATGGTGACTCCAGCGCATCCCTTGGAAACTTGTTCCATCAACTGACCAACCTTTCAGTGAAGAATTTTTTCCTGATATCCAATCTAATGGATATCTAACCAATTATTCCTAATCTATTAGAATTATTTTCCTAATACCCACTCTAACCTTCTAGCAAGTAAATCCTCTGAACACATCTTTATATGTTGGGTACAACAGCTATTGTTCTGGGTGGCAGTTTTTAAAGCATCCTTTGGACCTAACACCTAAAATACGTGTCTTCATGGGCAGCCCAGACCTACCTTGACTTTAAACTCTCTTCAAATCCCACCTGCCTTCGAAGCAGTAGGAGCCCATGAGGCTTTCCAAGGGGTCTTCTTGTCTTCCTGATTTGGTACCCACACCACTGCTGAAAGGTGGATGAGATGTCCACTGAACAGCAGGTCAAATGGAAACTTTTCAGTATTAAGAAGGTGAATCACCCCTCATCGTGCTCAAAGACATCCTACAAATTTGGTATCTCTAGGAACAGTTGGAACCCATATCTAAGCTTATATGGAACTCTTTACTGGAAAGAAAATATAAACATAGTCATTGTGACCACAAATTTTAAGTGGTGGGAGATTTTTTTTTTTCTAAAAACTGAGTTATTTCAGGCTAAAGATAGCCTTGCTGGACCTCTCTAATCAGTTTCATAGGGATATAATATTCCTATTGAACTAAGAATTTTAAAATATTCCTATATAGTAGGGGTATTTTAATGTCAGGTGAGGTCACTCATTTGATCATTTCAATCAGCTGGTCTGATCACTTGTGTAGCTGAAGCCACAGACTGGTGTCCCAAAACAACACCTGAAACATTGTAAATTATGGCACATCCTTCAAGGAAACATCCCACCCTGAATCAAATGCTTTCAGGGAAGGACAATCCACTCCAGATAAGTTATTTCAGTGGTATCACCTTGTCAAGAAGAAAGACTGTCTTTTATTCTGCATTTGTCTGGTCTCACACTCTACACTCAACCTTGGCCATCTCTTATCAGTCAGTCCAGGCTTAATAGTACATGGACAGGGAAGGCTGCAGCCCACCAAGGTACAGCCCAACCTCAATTTACCCTCAGAAGAGCAGGAATATTTCAATCCCAGGCAGAGCTGGTGTCCTGCCAATGTTTTGGTTGAAAGCACCCAGGCCATGCAGCTCTGAGTGGAAAATTGAGCCTGCTGCTCTCTTGCCATGTAAGTTCAATCTTACAAAACCACAGACAAGTCATCTTGTAACCTTGTCCTGAATAAATAAAAACAGCTGAGCTTTTTTAGTCTCTCACGGTAAGGCAGATTTATGGACAAACCACAAATTGTGCCTGTCACTCTTTCAAGATCCATTTCCATTGCATTAAAGTCCTTTTTGAAATGTGCCTACCAGAACTAGACGTGGTATTACCTCACCTATGCTGTAAATTTTTAACACGCTTAGACTCTTATCCAGTTGCTCCAGCAGAAATATCCCTCTCTTTGCTGTGCCTTTGTGAATGTAGTAGCGAGCTAACAAGCTGAGTTAGGGATTTATTGTTATAGTATCCTTTTACTCCAAACTTCAGCCTTAAATACGAAACACTTTAAGGTTTGGCATTTATACAGTGTTCAACGTATGCTTTGATCCAAACAAGGGCTTTGACCTGCCTAACCTTTGGTGTACTTTTTATGCTCCTGTGAATGACTTGAGCACAATTGTAAGGTATCGGTTGTCACTCCCTTAACGAGAGGTTATTTTCAATTAATCAAAGAAATATAAACAGAGCCTTGTATTGAGTTCAAATAAACGCAGAATAGTTATGCCTTTAAAACAGATGTTTAAGGCTGTGTCTCCTTTCAGATCAGAGCTCATGTACTGTCAGGAAGAGATCTCACAGATCTGTTTGCTCAACCAGCTCAAAAAAACAACCATCAGCTCCAAACCCTGACATACTCCAGCGTGGCCCACTGAAGTCAGTGAACAGCCCATGATGCAGATTAGGGTAACCAGGCCAAAATCAGATTTGTGAGGTCTTTACAGATTAGAGAGAACAGCAGACAGGAATTAGATAGCATCGCAGTATTTTAAAGTAAGGCTACCCTGTATCGAGCATACCATACATTTGGTACCATGGTTCTGATCATGACAAAGTAAAATAATAAAAACAGAAGAGGAAAAAAATGCTGGTGCACCTTGCAATGAACTAAGCAGGGTCAGATCCAGCCTTTGGCACTGAGACCAGCAGACAGAGCCCAGCCACATGGAGACCATATACCCTTACCCTCTAAAAGAGAACAGCCTCATTCAGACCACTTGTTGGGAAAAAGCTCTGGTCCATGCTAATGTTCAAGGCATGCCAGAGACCTGCTGATGGTCTGGGATAAACAGGGACCACGGTAGCATTTAACACCATGAAAGTTTTCAAGTGACAGGGCCATGGTGCTATTTAATTAACTTAACCAATAAACTAAATATAGCTAGTTTCAAAATGACAATTTACTCAAAAGACCAGAAGATTTTTTCTTCACGCCAGAGCCTTGGATAGATGTAAGGTTGCCCCTGTTAGTCTCAGACTTTTCCATACAGCTTTAACATCCTTATTTCTTGCATTTCAAACACCACTTTTTGTCTGCAAGCTATCCAAAGCAAGGAGCACATCTACACATAGAGTTTTGTCTTCATCATTCAAAGCACAAGTGTGGCTCCTTAAATCCATGGGATGGGATATATCTCCACTCAGCCTAGCCACCTCAAAGGTAGATCTGAACTAAATACCTGTGCTGTCTCTCTCTCTTAATAGAGAGTTAATAGAGAGGCTGGCACTTTTGGAGGGTAATTTACCCTATCCAAACATAGTTTAAGACAGGTGAGATGCATCAGCTCTGGAGCTGCCCCTCCTACTCCAGGGATTATGGACAGAGCCTAACTAGTACTTTCAATCTCTGCACTNATTTTTTCCTGAAAATAAGAGTAGTGGCAGGGAAAAGATGTGTCTCAAAAGGACAAGTTTTGCCTGTTTATTTGTGAGGATGTGCAACATGCAACTAATTTGATTCTAGAGTGAAAAAACACACTTTTGCATTTGGCTGCTATATTAAGGGAATGAGTAAGGGCTTTCTTTTACTTGTTTGTCCTGCTTTTATTTATTTTACTTTTTAATCCAAATGGCATCATGGTCCATGATTGAAACCAGTGAGAACTGTGGTTGAAGGACCTGCACAACCTTGGGTAGGAACAGAGAAGGGGAACCAATCTTTTTTTTTTTTTATCCTATTGGTGGATCTATAAGTAAAACCACAACATGAACCATATGCCAAAAAGCTGGGTTTACTAGCTACTCTCACCCTGGGGAAACAATTTCTATTTGAAAGAGTATCTTAAACTGCTTACAGCAGCAGGATTAAGGTGTGGTGAATTCAAACAGAAGGAATAGTCTTACGTAATTTTTTTTTCTTCAATACCTTTCATTTCATGCTAGAATGTCTGAATCCCACAAGNCTGTCTCTCTCTCTTAATAGAGAGTTAATAGAGAGGCTGGCACTTTTGGAGGGTAATTTACCCTATCCAAACATAGTTTAAGACAGGTGAGATGCATCAGCTCTGGAGCTGCCCCTCCTACTCCAGGGATTATGGACAGAGCCTAACTAGTACTTTCAATCTCTGCACTTAATTTTTCAGCATCTAACTGGGGAGCCAAAAACAAAAATATATGTTTACCTGGCATAGAAAAATACAGATTATTTAATATATATAAAATAAACATTGGTAATAGTGCTGTCATGCCTTTTGATGCCAGAAACAAGTCATCTTGTGGAGTCTCTGAATGAAGTAGACCCTGATTAGGCCATTAGTTTTCATGATGTTGCTGATGGAGCCTGTGAAGCTGTGCGGCACTGAAGGGCATCTTCTCAGAAGGGTATCCACTCTGGATTACAAAGNGTTCCATAGAGATCACTGCAGTTTTCATACATTAACATTAGATTAATTAAATTAAATTAAAATATATAAAAAATATTCCTATTCCATTCCAGGCTATATTCCTGCTTCTTCCTCTGCAATTTTTGGTCTTAATGAAGCCAGCTACACAGACTTAACAGGCAAATGACCTTTTAAAATTAATGAAGATCTGTAACATTTGCATCCTATGTATTTTACAAGAGGAGAAAAGCTGGTTTCATCTTCTCCCCTCTCCCTGCTCCCCCCAACCCCCAAAAAATAGGAACTGTTTCTCTCAAGTCTCTCTCTCTCCAGAAAAATCTGACCTACAAATGGCTTTCTTATAACTCAGCAGACTGGTTTAGTGCTCAGATGGATTTATCATTAACCACATAAGCACATGTTGTCCATTCTGTCCAACCTAATGAATGTGCTATAAATAAAATATCTCTAAAAGCAGGTTTCACCATACTTATCCAAGCTGTTGCTGCAAGACCTTGTAACTCCCAAACCCACTTACATTAGAAACATTAATCACTTGATTATAATTCAAAGCATCAGCTCTCTACAGCTGAAACTCCCTAGCACTTGACTTTGGCTAGACCTCTAACCTCAACTTATCACTTTCAGGCGTACTCCACATTTTCTTCTCCAATCTGTCACTAATGTAGGAAAGACGTGGGAAGTTGCTTTCAAAAGGTATTTTTAACCTAAGAGTTTCTCATTAAAAAGAGAGCTTAGTATAGAAGCTCTGAAACAAAACCTTTCCCACTTCATTCAGTGTAGTAACCTGGAAATATCAGGGGTGTATTTAATTTTAAACCAAAGCAATGAAAAGAAAAAGGAAATTTTTTTGGAAAAGATACTATGAGTGTAATTTCTACCTACCCCACAAATATTTTATAGGATCATAGGATTATATGTAGAGCTTTGTATTGACCATCTTGAATAAAGGAAGCTCAGTAAAGCCATCTATTATTCTGACTTGCCTACTCATTCATTAAAAGTGTAC
>VYZS01063349.1:17855-36772 GCA_013400695.1 Neodrepanis coruscans
TAAAAGACTAAGGAAGACTTGAAATGTAAAATGCCTGCAAGTGAATGCAGACACAAGTGTCCAAGCTAGACATCTGAAACATTTAACTGCTTAACATTGCATCATGATAGGATTCCCAGAAACATCCTGAATTGTCTAGCCCATTTGTTCCATTAAACAATGCACTTTCAGACACACCATTGTACTGCTTCCTAGAGACACATACTATCTCTTCAGTATAAAACCTGTTGTTGCCATTTGGCACAGACCACTGATCAAACAAAACTATAGAGAATCACAGAACTGTTGACACTGGCTAGAAGCTCTTGACTTCATCTTGCCCAAATCTCCTGCTCAGGTCATGTCAGCTGGAGCAGCCTGTCCTGGACCATGTGCAGTTGGGCTTTAAATAGCCCCACAGACAGAGACTCCACCGCCTCTCTGGCAAGTTATGCCCATGCTTGACAACCCTCTCAGTGGAAGAGTTTTCTTGTGCTCAGACAAAAGTCCACATGTTTTAATTTCTGCCTCTTGTCCTGTCAGTGGGTAGTTCTGCAATGAGTCTAGCTCCCTCATCTTCATTCTTTCTCCTTAGGTATTGGAGAAATTGATGGAGAATTGATCCTGCATTGATGAGATCCCCCTGAGCCTTGTTTTCTCCCAACTGAACACTCACAGCTCTCTCAGCCTCTCCTACTACGAAAGGGAATACAGGGGCTTAATCATCTTTGTAGCCCTGCTGGACTCATTTCAGTAAGTCTGCCTGTCTCTTGTACTGGAGAGCCCAGGATGTGCTGAGTGAATTAGAAGCACATCTTCCTTGACCACTGGTAATGCTCCCACTCATGCATCCCAGGATACTGTTTGCCTTTTTTGCCACAAGGACACAGTGCTGGCTCTTGGACAGCTTGTTGTCCACCAAGACACCAGAGTCCCTTTCAGCAAAGCTGCTTTCCAGTCAGTTGGCCCCCAGCATGTACTGATGCATAGGGTTATTCCTTCCCAGGTACAGGACTGAGCATTTCACTTTACTGAACTTCATGTGATTGCCATCAGCCCACTTCAGCCTGCTAAACAACAGGCATTGCAGTTCTTGTTTAATATTAGCACATTAAGGTAAGTAAGTAGAAATTACTGTAGAAATAACTTTGTCAGAATTTGCAGAAACTGCATAGCATTTAATCTTCATTAAGAATTCACCTCACTCCTTGGCACACTTTTTCTCCTGGAAAAAAGAAAATCAGTATTTCCACTTTCCATCCCCCAGAGGATTTGNTCCACCAAGACACCAGAGTCCCTTTCAGCAAAGCTGCTTTCCAGTCAGTTGGCCCCCAGCATGTACTGATGCATAGGGTTATTCCTTCCCAGGTACAGGACTGAGCATTTCACTTTACTGAACTTCATGTGATTGCCATCAGCCCACTTCAGCCTGCTAAACAACAGGCATTGCAGTTCTTGTTTAATATTAGCACATTAAGGTAAGTAAGTAGAAAATACTGGTTTACCATAACTTTGTCAGAATTTGCAGAAACTGCATAGCATTTAATCTTCATTAAGAATTCACCTCACTCCTTGGCACACTTTTTCTCCTGGAAAAAAGAAAATCAGTATTTCCACTTTCCATCCCCCAGAGGATTTGACATGAAGTTGCAAAAACAAAAGGCTCTGGTATCAAATTAGTCATGTCCCAGCTTATAATGTAAGCTTTTGAGTAAGTCTTCTCATTTATAGAAAAGAACTTAAATCTTTCTAACCAGCCAATAACATATTGTTCCACATACCTTTTTATTTTTACCTATTAAAGTCACTTCTCACTCAATGGGTCCACTAGACCCATTTATATGGTATCAGTGTATTGTTTTCCTGGAATAGGTTTTAAAAACTCATAATATTATATGGTAACTGCTGTTTCACTCTTCCAGTTTACGCAGCCCTGAAACATGTACATGATCTAAACTTTTAGGGTTTTTTTTCTTTTTGATGAAGCATATTCTCAGAGAGGGACATGCCCAACATAAAGACCTGTTTCAGGTACTCACCCAGGCTGTGACCTCATGCGAATAGTATTCATCATCATCAAGTAAACAACCTGCTCCTCAAAAAAACATGTAGTCAGGTCCTTGGCTAAAAATAAATAAAATCATTATCTGATCATAGAGAACCAGTTCTATACATATAAGTTCTTTAAAAAGGAACACATCTTCCTTCATTACCTTGACTTCATACTTCAGAGCTTGCTCTGCTATGCAGGCCTCTCCTCTACAAGAGAGAGCACAATTCAGGTCAACATTGCTGAAACCTTGAGAAAGACCTAAACTAGCAGGTAGTGCCATTATCTAAGAATGACAGATGGTTCTCTATAGTTAAAGAAAATTGCTGAGCACTGCAATTCAAAAACCTCTGCTGAAGTTGGATAGAGCAACAGATTTTCCCACTAGGAAACAGCGACATTTATGTGCTTTCTGCAAAATGCTTTGCCTTTTTTACACAGGCCACTAAGAAATTCAAGCCTTCCTCGCTTTCACAGTGTCTGCAATGCACTGCAAAATTAAGCGGAAAATCAATGCCATGAAGATTTGAGATTTTTCTAGATTCCAAATTATAAGTAGCTGCAAATAGTATTGAATGTGTCTCTGCTCTGTATTCCAAAATCAAAATAATTACAAAACACATTATGAAACCAGAAGGCCCTTTACCAGTCATATGGCCAGTCAGACTTTCCTTCTTTTCCCAACTCCTTGCCACAAATCATTCCTGCAGCAGTATCTATATTGAGAAAGAAGTCCGTGTTATTTCTAGATTTTGCAAACTGACAAATTACAATACATTTTCTAGTCTTTTGATTTTGTTCACTGATGGGAGAAGGGGGATCCTCTGTTTTATTTGTGTCCTTTCTGGCGGAGAAATAATAAAAAAAAAAGAACAGCTCTTTGAGAAGCCTGTGTCAGCTTCATTGTCAAGACAAAGGTCACTGCATTCCTATTCACAATGACCTACAACTGTACCCGTTTAAAGACTTCATTACGCTATATTAGAGGGACCTCTTTCTCAGAGATTTTAATTTAGCTTCATTGTGAGAAGAACAAAACATTCCAGCATCAGAATATGGTGTTTAAAATTGTAAAAACTAATTATTTCAGCAGTCTTATTCCCTTGATGACATGAGGACAGAGAATTTTTTCCAAGCAACATTGCCTTGCTCTTTGCAACCCAGAAGTCTTACGCCAAGGAACTCAACAACAATCAGTGTCACAGAGATGAAATTTTAGCACCTATCCCTCACACATGTCAAAAGGAAACTGGGTATCCAAAAGTAAATGTATAAACCCCATAATATTAGAACATCAGTATATGAATGTGGTAAAATAAATTTCTTTTCTTTTCTAATGCGTGAAGAAGCAAACAACACTGAAATAAATCTGGGATTTAACTAGCAGTGAAAAAGATGACACAAGAAATACATTTCAAACAGCATAGATAACAAAAATGTATGATAGCTGCTCATTTGGTAAGCAGGGTATATATCCTGTGTTCCAAATACTGTGCTCAATACTAAACCATATTTTCCCCCTTCATACGAACAAAAAAAAAAAGCAAAAAAAGCACTCGAGAATATTAAAAGTGAAGACTCTGCAGTTCATATAAGCAGTGAGAAAACAGACTCCAGTCTGAGAATATGCAACACACACAGCCATATACAACACATTGGAAAAGAAGGCTGCCACGTGGACTTACATACAAAATGATTGTAACAGCTTGATCCATTATCTTGAGGAGGGGTCATCTCTGGAGATACAGATACCAAACTTTCAAATCAAAAACTTTCAAAAACTCTTCATTATTATCAGGTTTCAAGAACAGTGACTCAACAAGGGACATTCACCAACCTAAAGTCCTAGTTTGTGGGGAGATGATTCTGATTTGTTTTTGAAGAAGCATGGGACGAAAACACCAGTGAAACAAGAAAGTTTTCTTCCTTAACCTAATTTTAGGAAACATATGAGCAATTTTTCAGAAGTTTTCCAGAGAAAGATAGTGAATAGAGCATGAGACAGACCGAGCCTGGAAAATGACAGCTCAAATGTTTAAAGCTGGTGATCAGCAGGGGCTGCAAACAGTATCTTTCCTTTTAAAGTGACCCAATTCCCTTCAACACACACTAGACCATGCAGTTAGTAACTTACACATTGTCACATGTATCTTCTCTAGTATAACAAACATTTCCACAGTCACAACAGCAACTTCACATGAACAAGACTTATTTCTAGTTCATGGGAAAAAACCAGCAGTAGCATCATTCAGACAAATACACCGTTATCAAGCATATAATACTGGGGGTAAGGAAAAAAAACAAAAAACAACATTAATAGAATACATTGAATTATTCCAATATCTTCTTAAGGTCTCCATGAGGCATCAGGCAGCTTTTCTTCATGAGTAATCCATAAATTTGAAATTGCAATCACCCTTTACATCATTCTGCTTTCACTTTTTTTTCATTTCACCTTTCATTTCAGTGTCTTACTCTAACATTTCATCCACAAGTCTCTGTGCAATTTAAGTAATTCAGGAACTACAACAAATTTTACTTGGCTCTTCTAGATCATCTGCAGGCAGGTCAGATGGACTTTCAGTGGCTTGGGACATACGGGTGCATTCACAATTCAAAGTTCCAGAACACACTTGCTCCAAAGCAAAAACATGTTATTTGAGCTACTGTGAGAGGAAGTGTAACAGTTTATGCACAATTTTCTATCATCACATACATCAATTCTTCTTTATATTCCTGTTAGTGGCAGGAGCCAGGTTATCGTTGCCTCCCACAATTCCTTTAAAAACAGCACAAAAATAAACCTTGAAATAAAATGGGGAAAATATTCAAGAGCCATTTTGTTTTGCCTTTTCCATCTCTCACTGCCACATCCCTAAATAAAGCTTTAGTTCATGTGGGTTAACTAATACTTACTATGTAGTTTTCCAGTATGTAGCTGGCAAAGCCATGGCTTGATTTCTATGCAATTTTTATATATCCTTAATCTTAAAGAAATAAAAAACTGAACTCCATATTAAAGTAGGAAAAGGTTAAGTTCTGCTCTTTTTAGAAACATTTTTGAGTAACTGCTAAACCATGCAAAGAACAATGCACAGCAATGTTCTGAATATTAGACATTGAGCATATTCCATATCTACTTTGTAAAGTTTTTGTCTTCATTTGCTTTTCAACATACCAAGGATTTTTCTCATCTGTGTCATTGTCTTGATTCAAATTCACACACAAAGCTGAAGAAAAATACAGAGTAAGTAAATCCACAAACCACCCAGATTACCTAAAATGCTTTTAAGCATTTTCCTGTAGCACTATTTTTACTGGGCTTTTTATAATGCAAAAGTCAACACGAGGGTAAGTGGAAAACCACAACCAAAAACCTTCCCCAAAAAGCAGATACAGGGCTTACTACAATCTTCATCTTCAATGAAATTATATTACATATATGTCATTCTGAATTTCCAGCAATTATAAAGTCTTTGAAGTTAACAATGTGCAATTTACGTATTTTTAACCAAAAACCAGAGATTTGAAAAGATGATGCTGTATGAACACTTTAAGAAATTTGCTAAGCTTTGCTAAACTAACGGTATGAGATAGAGCCCTAGTTTCTAAAATAGCACATTCAGATGACTCAAAAAGAAACTGAAGAAAACAAGCTGAAAACATGCCAGTAAACTACATTATTCCTTTTCAACATTTCATCTCCTAATGAGATGAGACCCTGATAGGGTCTCAAAAGCGTGACTGGATAATAGAAGTGATAACTTTATGATTTTGTGAATAATGTGTTTTATTAAGTTAAAGCAAACAGCCAGAACAATACATATGCAACTTCTACTACACACAATATAAAGAATGCAAATTATAACCTCTGTAAAACAAAAGTAAAGGTACTCAAAAAGCCAACACAGTGGTTATAGACTATTCCATCCCCTGTAACAGGCTGGGTTCTGTGTGTAAAGAACAGCTGTTGTTTGCTTATTTAAACTGAAATATCATGAAATACAGAATCAAGTATAAATAAAAAAGTTAACGGAGTTACACAGACTCTAGGAAAACAAACTCTAGATTAGTGAGGAGGGGGAAAAAAAGACACTTTACTAGTAAAAGAGATCACCAATGGGCTCAGGTTTCAATTCTTAGTGGTGAGGGACAACAGGAGAAATTACCCAGGATTTTTGTAACAATTCCTTTAATAATACACCACTTTCATAACCAGAAGTGTTTTACACTTGCACAATGTTAATAACTTTATTATACATGGAAGCCTGTAATAGGCTGATTACACAATAAGACTGCAAACAACCACTGGTACCTTCCTGACAACAGAAAAGTACATAAGACTGAAACATCACCAAGAGTACATAAAAAACCATCATCATAAACATCACCAAAATTACATTAAAAAACTAATTAAAAAATACATTTGCAAAAAGTGGTTTAGAGCAGTGCCACTGCCTTTCAGCAGCTTTGAATGGCCACCAGTATTTCTAGTAGGTTTCCATGGCTCCACAGGCATTAATCAGGATTCACATATAATAAATAATGTACCACAAAATATACATAAAGTAAGGCAATAATTCCAAAGAAAAGTTCTGTTGATATTAACAAGCCACTCAAGTTCTACTTTTGTAGTTATGTCATCACCAGAAGCCTTTGATGGAATTGCAGCCTTAGGCCCTAAAAGCCTGCCATGATGAACTGCTGCAAGCCCCCCTCTCCCTGCAGAGCTCCAGTGACACCACTGGGACACTGCTGGGCACAGGGGTCCGTGTTAGCTGATCCTGATGCAGGATAGGGGCCTTGGTATGTACAATTGGGAGTATATTATTTCTTATCGTACATGGAAACCTCAACATAGTTCTAAAACATGTGGGTGTTCATTGTTCATCATCTGATGTCTTAAGACATCAGAAAGTACATCATAAGATATGCACTTTCTGGAATGTAAATATTTTTAAATGCTAGCTATTAGGTTAGGGTGAGAGAGTGAGCAGGGAAGAAGGGGAAGAAAAGGGCAGGGGAACCACCAAGATCAAGTCCAGAGGAACCAGGAACACAATAAAATTGAGGGAAACTTTTACGCTAAAAACTTGAAAAAGAGGAAGAGCAAGAGATGGACTTTTTTGAACCATGTATAATAAATAATGTTATCCCAAAAGCCTATCTGGGCTACGACTGTAGTTTCAAGTCAGGGTTCTAATGACATGAACCAGAAGCACACATGTTGTTCTCACAGTTTGTGTCAAGAGACTCTCTTTAAGGAATTACAGTCTTACGCAGAAGTTCTGGGGACATTACTGTTCAGATTAAAGCTACCACGCTGGGCTCATCGTACTGACCCAGGAATACTTGCTCCACCTGCCTGGAATGAGCATCACCTGGAAGAAGAGGAGTACTTTAAAAACAACAAGATTTAGGTAGCAAAATTCTTTCAGATCAGCTGATGTGAAAGACAGCAATTTGAAATGTCATAGATTCCTTCCTCAACAAGCTGAGACGTATTTGTCATAATCTGTAAAGTGGAAGTTCCAATACACAAACGGTGCATAGAATTCCCATGCTTCATTACACTTTCCTGAGAGTAAAGCAATTAGAATAAACCTTAGTCCTAGGAAAAAAGTTAATTTTTTGCATTTTAAACTTTTGGGCTATTCCCTGACAATCTACACAATGTAAATTTGATTGCTAAACATTGTCAACTTGAACAAAAACACTATTTTAAACTATTGATTTTTGATTAAAAACCATAATAAACAGAGCTAAAAAACAAAATCACACTAACAAAGTAAACTAAATATGAAAAGTTGCATTGAAAGGGCATGTTACATTATTCTTAATAGGACCGTGTAGAAACATTCCAATGGCAGTGTTGTCAAAGTAAAACAAATTACATTAAGAAGACCCCACAGCCTGGTCACAGTCAGGACCTTACCTGTAACTCTGGCTGGTTGGGGTTTTTACTCGTGTACTACATGGCTCACTTACATCAGACATCATATTTGTATACCCTGAGAAATCTGACACTGAAGTCCTTACTCTATGGTCCACTTCTCCATTAGAGTTAGCAATAAAAGTCATTGGCACCCTGCTGCCCGACTTGAACTGAGAACCAAACGCTTGTGCAAAGTTCTCGATCTGGTAGGTTGCTCTAGGCTCTATGTCCTTCTGAGGATCTATCTGGCTAGTTAACTCCTGAGATGGGATCTGAAAGCTCGTTGAGGATTCTAAGTTTTTCTGATCCTTCTGGCCAGTCAGTTTCTGAGATGTTGACTGGTAGTTCGATGAAGTCTCTAAGTTTTTCTGCGGATCAATGAGATCATCCAGCTCTTGGGAAGGAGTCAACTGTTGATGCGAAGCCTCCAAAGCAGACAAATAGAAGCCTGGTTGAGATCCAAGCAACATCCCAAATGGAGGTTTTGGCAACGCAGTTGGCAATACTGAGGTAACGGATTGGCTGAAGCCACACTCAAGTGGAGATGTAGTGTATATCTGTTTGTCTGGAAACAGGGTGTGGTTATGGAGAGTTGAAGACAAGCTAACAAACTGGAAACTGGGTCCAAAAGCAAAACCAGTGCTATTGGTTGTTCTTTCAAAAGCTTGTTGGAGGTATTTTGAGTATTCTTGCAACATGCTTGCCTTATCATTTGAAACTGTTTGAGAGTTAGGGCTCAAGTTTTCTTCCTGAACCATCTCTGAATGTTCTCCTGAGGTGTGCAAGTCCACACGCTGTTCAGTTATACTGAAAGGATCTTCTTTCTGGCCTTCTGATTTGTGAGAGTACTGGTCCAAAAGGCTCTGTAAGACTTCATCAGGAATACCAGACTTGTCATGGCAAGACTTTATTTCACTATTTAAAGATGCTGAATCAATAAGAGATAAAGGAGCTTCGTTATCCATAACACTAACCCCTGGAGACTGGATGACGGACTGCTGGGAAGTCATGTGTCCGACATTAAGTGAAAAGGCACTGTTACTGCTTGCAGTTTGTAAGTATCTTCTTTTCTTTGAAAACTGCATGGCATCATCATAATTGCTACTTATTTGACCTGGTTTACCACCTGTACTTTGGAGAAGGCCAATGGTTTCTACACCGGTATTAGCTACTAGGCCTAGAGAGCCACTCTGTTTCCCAGACAGTGGTTTTTGCCCCAAAATATCTGGCAGTGGTGATACAAAATTAAGGTAATTTTTGTCTGACTGCTTTCTGCTTGCTTTTTTCAAGATCAGTTTTGGCACCTTTTTCTGAAGTTCTTCTACACCTGTGCCAACTAAACCACCACTGGAAGACACAATAGGAATATCAACTGCATAACTTGGCATGGCCACATTACTTGCAACTTGAGATTCAGCTATTTTGCTGCTACACTTGTTTCCTTTGTTTTCAGTGGATGTACTTTTTGTTTTACTTTTTCTCCTTGAGGAACTTGTATTTCCCTGAGACAACGCAGCCAAGCTACCCATGGTATTTGATGATCCAGGCTCCATTCCAGCCCCTGCTTTACCTATGGCTTCACCACATGTTCTCCTGTGCTTCAACAGTCTATCAGTCCTTGAAAAATACTGCTGACAAGTGTCACATTTGTATGGCTTTTCTCCACTATGCGTCCTCTTGTGTCTTTCCATGTGGTACTTCTGGATGAACTTCATACTACACTGGTCGCACCCAAAAGGCTTCTCTCTGCTGTGGATCTTCTCGTGTCTCTGCAGCAGGTACTTCTGGATGAAGCCCATGCTGCACTGGCTGCACTGGAAAGGCCTCTCCCCGGTGTGGATGAGCACGTGCCTGCGCAAGTGATAGGAGCTCCTGAAGGCAGCACTGCAGTGTTCACAGACGTGAGGTTTCTGGCTGGGGGACGCGACGGCACCTTCCCCATCTCCCACCAGGGGGGGTTTGGATGAAGCGCTGGGCTTCCGCTTGGCTTTGATTCCCTGAGTTTCTGGCTTTGGCCTCTTTGCCTTCTTGACCTGGGCGTCGTGCTTTGGCTCAGCCGTGCTCCCTGGGGCGCCCTCGCCTCTGCCAGTCAGCAGCAGGTCTCGGTGGGGATGCTGGTGCAGGTGGTGAAGAAGGCTGAGGTCCTGGATCACGCTGTGGCCGCTTCCTTCGCCGCTGCCCAGGCCGGGAGGTCTCTCCTCCGCCGCTCCCCCGAAGAGCCCCCCGTAGTGGTGATGGTGCTGCGGCTGCTGCTCCTCCTCCTCCTGCTCGCTGGGCTTCTCTTGCTTGATGCTCACCAAGGACTGCAGGAAGCCCCAGGGGCTCCTCTGCGAGGAGGGCGCGGAGGGGAAAGCCCCCGCCGGCTCCTTCTTGAAAGTCACGTCCTGCGGGGGCGGAGGCGCCGGGGGCTCGCCCGCCGCCGTGGAGGAAGCGGCGGCGGCGGCGGCGGCCGGAGGTAACACGCACTGCGGGGGGTGCTGNGGCACCGGCACGGACACGGCACGGCCCGGCACGGCTGAAAACCCGGCCTAGACCCGGCCCTCCGCCGCAGGCACCTCCCGCATAACGGGACGGGGCGGGCGCGGCCCGGCAGCGAGGCGCAGGTGGTGCCCGCGGTGCCGCGGCTCAGCCCCAGCGCGGGGCCGCTCTGGACGAGCTGCGGCTGCCGAGGGGCCGGAACGGGGCGTTTTTAACAAAGGCTCTATGAGTTGTCTCTGTCGGAGCCCAAACAGTGGGTTACCCGTAACGCCCCGCAGCGCAGGGAGCCGGCCCGGCCCCGCGGGTGGGAAGCGGCGCTGTGGGTGCGCGGGGCAGCCGGGCGGGTTCCCTGGGAACGCTGCCCGCGGGCGGACACCGAGAGCGCGATCCCGGCGGAGCACACGCCGCACACCCGGCCCCAACACCTCTCCCCTGCCCCACGGGCGGCATTCCCGGCCCTCTGATCCGGCCAAGCACCCACAGCGCTCGTGGGTTCCGTCACCTGTAGGGAAATCATTCATCCTTAAAAGGGGGATACGAGAAAATTGTTACTTTGAAATGGCACCTTATTTTGGCTAAACAGGAGAACTCATTTTTATCGTTAACATAATGGAAGTAGTGGAACAAGGTGGACAAATTCCTTAGGATTTTTATGTCTTAGCTGTCAAAAGTATTTCCTTTTATGACAGAGAAGCCAGTAAATAGCAAGTACTTTTCATAGCCCTAAATTGTACAAAACCTTGAGTCAGATTTTAAAATCTTAAATGTATCTAATTGATCTAAAAAATGGAATTTGATACCATTTCTGTACTTGACTTCAAAATTTTGTTAAGTAGGACTGCTTCATTTATAGTTTTAAGTACAGGTTCCTTTACACAGCATATAAATCAGCAGTTAATAGTTAAAAGTACATTAGATTACAACAGTTTAGGACTGTCAGGTTTAGCTAAGTGTTAAAAGACAGACCAGGAATTCAAAAAACTTAAAGCAGCAGTAAAATATTAGTCAGTGCCTATGAGAAATGAGTCTGTCCCGTTATTCAGGGTGTCAGTGTTTAATGGTAAGCTGGGATGCATATAAGCCAGTCCAAGCATGAAGGGCAGTAGGACACTCGTATGGAAAGCCAACTTTGTCCCTCAGTTATCAAGATAAGAAACCTGTCATTTCTCTCATTCACTCTGTCAGCCTTGAGATACTCCAAGCAGACTTACCTCTGTGTTGTACACCCCATATATCAGGAAGATGAAGAGACCCTGTAAAATAAAATGGAGGGAAAAAGCTGTTAACTCTAATCATTTCAGCAGTAGAAATACCTGAAATAAACTTTCCTGGGAACAGACAAAAGAAGACACACTTCATCAAGGTCAATTTATTTTTCTATTTTTCAACATTATAAGCTGTACCTTGAGCATTTATTTGATAACATGGAGTGCATCAACTATATTGTGATATTCACCTGTTTGAAAATGAAAAACTTAGCACCAAAGATCTGTAACATTAATTAGAAAATTTAACTTTGAGTAATCTTTCAAAAGACCAACAAAATTTCTTTTAAAAAGTGAAAACACGAAGATGCTAAAGTAAACTGAGGAGTGAACATGTCTACATCTGAAATTTACTTTTTTTGAAACTGAAATTAGGAAAATATATATTATCAAATTCTACAGTAAAAACATACTCCTGCATATGTATTGACAAATGTATACACCCCACTCATTTTAGAAATTTAAATAGGAAGACAGAAAGGTGTATGAGGACAAAAGAAAAAACAATGCAAGTAAGCAGATAGGATGAAGTTCTTTTAACAGCTTCCTTCTGATTAGCCTGTTATTAGACAAAACAGGATAAATCCAAACAAAACACTCACTTCAGTGGGTTTCTCTGAACGTTTTCATCTTAGGATGCATTTCCAGGATCTGAGTTAAAAGTGCAACTTGTTACTGATCTGCAGAAAGAATTCTGAAAAACACAGTCGAATTACCAGGAAGAACAGAATTGCAAATGGAAATAAAATGTAAAAATATATAGTTTGTTACGAAAATTCTTCTGTAACCGAGTCATCTTGTGCTTATAACCTATTCTTAAATTTATTTGTAAAATGACCCTATCTTGTAATATTAATATTTAAACTGGCCACTTATATCAAGGAAAAAACCTTCACTTTCAGGAAGAAAATATTTTCTGATAAGGGACTGCATTTGAATAGCAAAGGAATTGCAACTTGTTAATCCAACATGCAAGTTACTTGAAGACAGCTGGATTAATTCTGGATTTCCTCCTCAGCAAAATCACTAACTTATTAGGCAGGGAGAATAATAAGAGATACCATTCATATGTAATATTTCCATGGATTACCCAATGCCAGCATAAAAGACAAAGTATTTTTGCTTAATTTTTTTGTTTAGTTCTTTAAAAAGGCTAAAATCCAACATTTCAGTTATTTTCAGATTAAATCAATGAGCCCAGTTAGTAAGAATAGATTCAAAAAATAGACAGGTATGTTTTTGAGTGTGCTTTCACACAAAAATATATCACAATTACATCATGCTGCTTATTTCTAAACAAAACCATCAGAATTGGCTGAAATCTGGATTTAGATTTTGGGGGAAAAAATCAGAAGCTTTCTCAAAAGTTACACTGAAGTAAAATTAGTTATATCCAAGATAAAAATACATATTGAAGTTACAGAAAGTAAGATGAGCACATCATAATTACATTGAGCATTATCAACTGGCAGCTGATTAAACAAATTATTCAACATACAGCAATAGAAGCAGCATCACAGGTATTTTGTAACTGAATGTTCTGCAAAACAATGCCAACAATACAAATGTGAATAGAGTAAAATAATGTAAGCATTTTTATTTTATTTTATTTACAAATCTGATTTCTCTACATAATCTGCTTTATACATACATTAAAAAAGGAGGAAGTATAAAGTGTATACCTTTATTTCCTCTTATTTCCATTTCAAGTCCCAGGGTTTTAGGGTTTCTGCCCCAAGCAAGAGGCTGCAATGAGTAGATGCCACAGTATAAGAATAAACAGTCACTGTTAATAACAAGGAAAAGAAAAGAAATTCCCTTCTCAGGCTGATCCCAGAAGAGAGAGTAGAAATCAGATGCTGTGTGTTATTCAGGTATTTTCGCGAGTTAAAGTTCTTGCAAAAACTGTCAGTCTAAGCAATATTCTTTGCTGTGATATTAAGACTAAAAAAAAAATAAGAATATACATTCAAACCTTCCAACACAAGCCTTCCTTTTTAACCTAGATACACAAAAATAATGTTTCTAATTTCTTCTGAGTCTTTTTTGAAATCTATGAATCTCATATAATCCCAGGAAAACCCACTGGTTAGCTACTTGTGTTTGGATATTTCCTAATCATACAACATATTTAAAAAAGCTATTAAAATTCCAGATCTTAAATTGGCATGCAAAGTTTTTGCTTTTCTTAAGCTCCTTTAGCTATTTAACTGTCAAAGATATAAAGTGTTGTGGACATTCTTATATTCTTGGAGACTTCTGGAAGCTTTTTGTCTTGTTTTATCTTGGGGTGGGATGGGGATATGTCCTTTAGCATCAACAAATTTTTCCAGTAGAACAAGCCCACCAAAGATTTTACTTATTGCTTGCAATGAGTTATGAGATCTTGGCACCCACAACTGGTAATGAGGGGTCACTTTCCACACAACACTGTCATCAACTATTACCTGTACAGGATAGTTTGTGGTCCATCTGAGATCAAAATAAAGAGGTGCAAATCCTCAGGTGCTTCAAAAATCTTAACAAGAATATGGTCTTAGTTTCTTTAGCTCATTAATTGTAAAAAACAAGAGTTTCTCTGTTTTTTCAGTGTGCCTTGGTGTTGTGGGTGGTGTGGTTCTGTGAGCAGCTGCTTCAGTTGCTCAGGCTGGTCAGTTGTTCTTTAGCTTCTGAGAATAAAGCAGTGTTGTGATCAGTAGTGATTTTATCCAGAATTGTTTATTATTTCTGTTGGGATTAAAAAAAAACAGAAATCCTTCATTAAGAAGTACAGAAAGCACATTTGTATTTTTTGTGTTCCAACAGCACCCAGGAACTCCCAGAGGAATTGTAACCCCGTTATGCTCAGTAGACATCCAGAATAAAGCCATCTATGCCTTGAAAAGTTAAAGATTTCTACACATAAAATCTGGCCATATGCAGAGGAAGAGAACACACAAGCACACCTGTTCTTTTTCAAGTCTTTCTAAAAGTAGGATGTGTTCCTGGTATACATCAAGTAGAAGTTGAAAGCCTTCACCTGAGCTGGAGCCTTGCCTTTTGCAGAAGAGGAAAGCACTGCTGCAGTGCCTAATTACAGTTCCATGTGTCACTGTGCAGGGCGTGAACGGATTGCTCAGCTTCTACATTTGGCAGTTCTTAACAGAATTGTCCTTGCTATCTTGAATAAATCAGTTTATGGACAGTTCTAATCTCTAGGAAGTTTGTCAGGATCTGTTCCAATTTGGGTGGTACCACTGCAAGCTGACACTCTTATCAGAAGTTCATTCTGCTTTAGGGCAACAGAAACCTGTGTGGCAATTGTTTTAGCAGAAGTTTCTTTCCCCAGTTTTAACATTTTTCTTTTGCTCTGTTACTATTTGGCACTTTCTGAAAGCTTCCTGTTTATAGGCAGCACATTTCATTCAAGATTGAAAAACAAATTACAATAATTTTTCAATGTGGTGGAGACTGTTACACTGATACTGCCAATATTTTGAATTTCAGCATTTTTTCAATATACCCATTTTTTCATTCCTCAGTTTGTTTTTAAGCCCTTGATCTCTGATTTGTTTGACATAATTGAAAAGGATTTTTTTAAAAAAAATCACAACTACTAAAATCCATACTGTAATACTTCAAGAGATCAATTAAAAAAAAACCATATTAGCAAAATATGCATGAATGAAAACTCATGAAATATATTCTAAAGAAAAACAATAAAAACAACTCAATACTTTAAAACATTTAAAATTTCCATCACTGAAAAATCTTGGATTGCAAGAAATTTTCTGCTACATGGAAGAGAGAAAAATAGTAGATTATATGTAGCTATACGGAACTAATTCTATGCTTTTTTCATAAATTAAAAAATGAAGCTATTGCAGCAATGGAAACTGCAGACTGCAAATAAATGTCTTCTTACTCACACAAGTAGTCTTTCTATAATCTTAAAAGAAATAACAATTGTCTTAACAAGGACAGGCTAGAGGTTTACTGTTTGTTTTAAATCCAGACCAGTGCTAGAACTTGTAAGTCTCAGGTAATTTTTGTCATACAGCATTAGGTTTAATACAAAAGATACCATATTCCAAAATTACAGGATTTTTCTACCATAGTTAAAGTAGCTTGAAATCTTTACTTCAACAGTTAACAAGTTTGATTTGAAACAGTACTGTTGTGAAATTTCAAAGTCACTGTCCCACAAGCAACTACTTCAGCTCTTGTAGTTATCACTTAATTAGTTACTTGCAGGCTTAGCAAACAGGAAAAAACAACGTGACTTTGAATCAGATTTTCTGCCTATAAAACCTAGGAGTTAAAAAGTGGACATTTTCTAATGCTAATTAACAGATTCTCAGAAATTTCATAGTACTAAACTGTCATAGCAAAAAACCTGGAACAAATCAGTAACTTACCCTGTAACAGATTCTTTGACCTTGGAGATTAATTCTTCTTTGCCTCGATTGCATATAGAACCAGATGGTACTTCCTTGGTTCCAAGCTATATTAGAAAGATACTTCCACTAATATCAGGTGAAGTGGAGATGGAAAGTATTACTCTGGAGTCCACACCAAGAATCTCTGCAAGGACTGAAATACACAATTTTTTGGGCTTTGTTCTGTACACAAAGCCATATCTATCCCATAATGAAAATAATTTTAACAAATAGCCTGAAACAGAAAATCTGTCTTTTATCCATAGAGTTTTTTTATGATTCAAAAAACAACGACTTCTGAAAGACTGACTGCAATAGTTGAAAAATCTGATTTTAGCCAGACAAGTGGCCTATTAACATAATTCTTAGCACTTAATGACAAAAACTACTCCCCTTCTTAGTTTCAGGTACAGCACCTTTCCTTCTCAGAAATACATGCTGTTAAGGAGCCATAATTAGATGAAATTATATATAGTATGTGTCAGTAGAATAACTGGGATCTAGGATATCAAAAGAGCATCTCAGATTCTCCACAGCCTTAGCAAATTAGCATTCCACATTATCTAAAATGAACTTCATCTATAATGAAGTTTATCCTAACTTAAGGATAGACTTACATTTGGTAAAGTCAGCAATAATCTCTCTGCACAAAGATATGTTTAGGATGATAGGGAATTTTCACGGTTAGGGAAAAAAACAAAAAACAAAGTTGAAGAGAGACTTATAAATGTCATCTGTCCACCTCCCTTCATAGGGATAGGATATTTAAGTGTCCAAATAAGCTTTCAGATGGCAGATATAACAAGTTTCTTACTTAAGTATGTCATCTAACAAGTTTTCTTAACTACCTTACCAAGAGCCTACTGGAGCACCTAGACAAGCCTGTGTTGGATCTACTTTTTGAAGTAAACAGGGTTCTTTTTATCACCTGTCCTTAAAGAGGACAATTTGACCTTTGCAATAAGTCTATGAGCATTACAGTCAGGGTTACAGGATTTAATTTTTTTTTAAATGGAAATTTACACTATAAAAAAAGGTTTCCTGCTTCTGTTTCTTCTTTTCAGAGTTATACTTTACAAATCAAGATATTCGTTCAGAGTATAAAAAAGCCAAGATGTGAGGCCAGTTTTTTCTTGATAAAATTAATTACCATAATTCCACCATCACCATACACAGCAAAAATTTAAACAGCAACAGTCACAGGGAGAAGACTGATGCTTCTGGCCATTTTTTTTAGTAGTCTGCTGTTGATACACACAAAAAGTGGTCTGAAAACAACTAACACGTACTCAGAGCTTGTTCTTGCTTTACCTTTGCATGATTCCACTGCTGTACAAAATGCGTCTTTCTATACAACACTGTACTTAGAGTACTGGCTGCTGGGAAAGAACTGCAAATTTCCTTCTACCTACATACTCTCACCAGCTTATAAACTTCCAACTGCATCCGTTTCTTGCACTTGCCATCAACTCAGAGATTATTTTCTCTATTACTAAACTGCACTTCCTTATATTACAAAAATTTCTCTAACTATTTTACTGAACTGGGGAATATAAAGGGAAATTGATTATATTTCACCCAAAGAATTAATCCATGCTCCTTAAAACAATAACATTTCTGTTTAAAATTGTGTATTTGAAAAAACGGTGCTTTACGTTCTCACTCTAAAGGTTGGTCTTCTCCACCCAAAATAAATTAATCCACCAAGGAACAAGCAGAAAACCTGTTTGCAATGTGTTATGTGGTATAAAAATACAGATTCACACCATATTGAGCTAAATTCTGTATTCCTCACATTTAGTAGCATCTCACAAGGTGGTTAGTGAGTTTAGATTCCAGATCACTCAGAGCCATTACAATATTGTTAGATGTGAGTAGAGGTGAGAAAAAATACCATGTCTGTTCAGGAAGGAAACTTTTAGAATTACAATGGTGCAGATTATACAGTATCACTGTAAAATCTCTGTAAGAAAGCTAGAACACAGTCAAAGTTTAATATTATTGTAATTTACAAGTTTGTCTTTACAACTGTTTCTCCACCTTAGACACACAAACAGGTAGGTGTGTTGCAAAAGATCCCAAGGCTGTTACACATGCTGGAACCTACTGTGTATTGCCCTCCTTTTTGCTTCATAGTAATTCAAAGCCTAAGGTTACAGCTTTTTTGAAACTGTAGACATAGAAAAAATTCAGTAACCTATACTGAGTGCAGTATCTGCTTTTCCTGGGTTCCTTAGAAATAACAGGCAGAGCCCTATAAACCTATAGGGAATAGGTAAAAACACCATATTGCCCACTCAAATGAACAGAGTCTTTTCCACTGAGTTGAGGCATTTAGAACAGGCACTCAGATTTCATCCTAAGCATTCTTATTTTACTGTAGCAAAAACTGTACAGTAATAATGACTTGTGATTAATTAATGTGTTGGATTTTTAAGCTATAACTCTAGGCAGAATCTGTATAGCTTTAAATATCCCTTTAACATGTCACCCTCACACATTCTAGATGGAGTGTTATTCATCCTAGACTTCATTACTAGCCTAAAAAAAAAACCCTCATAAAAGCATTCTATCTAAATTCTCTTCAGTGAGATGAATTCATGATAGACACTATTTCCCATAGAACTAATCTCATTATGTGACTGAATAGTCGTGCCACATCCTCTCCCCTATTTTTCACATCAGATCAATTCTGATCAGAGGTGGTGATACACTGTAGAAGAAATACAGTATTTGAGGTCCCATTCCAAATACATCTTTTCCTACTCCTTTAGTTTCCTGATGCTGCCATC
>VYZS01063353.1:0-32603 GCA_013400695.1 Neodrepanis coruscans
CTTCTCTTCAGCCAATCCTGAAACGATGTGTTGTACAAAGTCAGTCTCCATATATGGTGTTTCCTGGCTCTCTGTCCTTCGGTGAAGCTCAGGCCAGAGCTTCCCCTTACACAAGGCAGGCACATATTCAAAAAAGCAACAGCAGAGAAGAGATGGATTGTATATTCCCCACTGGAGACAAACCACAGGATCCTGTTTTTCAGTGCTTAAGTTTATAAAAAATCCCCCAAACATGACAGTTCATGTTCCCACAACTTCACATCCCACAGTGGGGACAGCCTTTCCTGGGAATGGACAATCCCAACTGGATTAGAGCATTTTGGGAAAAAAGCACACACTACCACTGCCTCCCTTCCTTCTCAAAGCACACTATTTATTGAGCAGGCACAAGTGATGATACAATAAATACATACCATGGTAATTTTTCCCAGGTGGATAATAGTATCTTTCCCCCCTGAAGGCCCACGTCCAGGCTGTGCTGTGTGGGTATCAGCAACCAGGTGCTCCCCTGGCTGCAGCAGATGCAAGGTCACCTCTCACCTGCTCACATCCTGGCATGTGAATTTTTGGTTTAATAAACTTTCCTGCGGATAGTTCCTCTCAGTAACCCTGTGGTAGTAGTCATAGTGACAAAACTGGGGTCCTTGGCAACACACCAATGATGCTGCAAATCTACAATGACTAATCCTAAAAGCCTAATTTACAGAACTCATTTAAATGCTTAAAGATATGCAGGTCACCGCAGGGGTCGATTTAATGGCTATGGAATATCTGGTGAAGCAGTTGTACAGGAGGAGCAGCCAGGGCATCTTCTGGACATAAAATTAAGTGGATTTTTAACGCAAGATGTAGACTAAAGACATCTAAATGAAAGCACAATTTAAACATAGACACAGTAACAAACCCAGCTGATTTCTTGTCAAAGAGCTGGTCAAAGCTTCCAGATGAAAGAGTTTTAAATAACAATCTCCCACAACAATATCGCTGATATAGTACTGCCTGGTTTATTTGTGCCTATTCAGAACATAATGAATGTTTTTCTCAACTCATCTTGCCCATGAGCATGCAAAACCTTCGTGCAGCAGAGCCAACTCCCCAAACTGGCCCCATTAAAGGCACACAGAGGATGCAAACTGAGGACCTTCAGTGCAATGGTTTCCAGCTTCCCAAGAACAGCTGACGAGACGGTGTCTGTCCCATGTTCCCTGCCCCTGTGCATCGCTAATCGGGCTTTTGTTACCTATCCAGTATTTCAGACTTCCAGCTCTTTCCTGGCACTAAAAAATGTATGGGCACATCTTCAGTTAATATGTTGTCACTGAGTGAAGTGCACCAAAGTGAGTGTATTGCTCTAACTGTGCTTGGCTGGACCCGTAAGGCAGGTAAAGCCACTGTTTCCTTTTTCCACAGCTTTTGCATTTCTCCTCTCCAGGTGTCTGCCACCAGGGATCCGACACACAGATAACAAGGAAATGGAGAGTGGTTTCTGCTCACACACACCTCAGCAAAAACCCCTTTGCTTAGGCTCTCTCTCTCTCCAATAAAGCAGTAAGCACTGTAGACAATACTTTACCCCACAGAAAGCAAATCATGCTGGCCTGAGGCTCTAGAGTCCTATTTCTGTATCCCAGAGTCCTAAACTATTATCACTCGCCTGATTTTGAGTAAGCTTTCATATCACTCAGTAACTACCACAGACAAACATCAACATACAACCAGGTTAAGACATATGATCACATGTGATCTGATTTCCATGTCCTGATCCACTGCCTTAACCCACTACCCAATGCCCTTCCTACACAGGCATCTCTTATCAGAAAGGCTTTTTTCATCCAACCAGGAGCTGGGACATGAAGCACGTTCATGTGGCAGTTAGTTAAAAGCAAGGAGACAAAAATACTTGTTGGGTAAAATCCTAGTTTTACTTACTTATCAGAATTTCCCCCTCATTAAAACTGTATGTAACATAACTGCCCTTGTCATTGCAGCTGACACAGAGCCAACACATGCACAAAACACCATTGGTTCCCATCATTAGTTTGTCAACGTTTCTGTTCCTGAAGAGGAAATTGAGTTTAACTAGGAGTTATCTGCACTCACAGTTCATTCTGTTGCTGTAATAAAGCAATACCAACAACAATAACTACTGTGTGTACTAATGAATTCTGCATGACCAAGAGCAAAACACATCACATGATGTACAAAATGCTTGCTTGGATGTAATTACAAGATGCTTCTTGGGTAAATTCATGCAAAACAAATGCCCTCTAAGTCTTGAAGACAGACTCAGCCTCTGCTCCTCTGAAAAACAAACTCTCTTGCTCATCCTACTGGGGATTGAACCAGTGATCCTGGAGGGCTTGGACACTATATCTCTCCTCACCTAAAATGGCCCCTGTTACTCCTGCAATGGAGGCATCGGTCTCCTTGACCATTAACAGGATACATCTACTATAGTAACAAACCTGAATACAGATTTATGCCACTGGTATTGACATCATAGTCTTAGTGCTTGGGTACAGAACAGCACCATGACTTCTCAATAATGAGGAACAGAAATGGCAATGCTTTTTACCTCCATTAGAGCAGAAGAAGAAAATCCAAACCCTGCTTTCTGAACCCCTCTGTGTCCAGTTGCTTCAACCATGGTTCAGCTTCACCCCTGGTGGTAAGGGGTCTATGTAGCCTCTCCCTGTACTACCATACAGCTTTATTTAAAGCATTCACAGTTTTGCAAGGCTCTATGCAGGCTGGAATCCTAGATTTGTGGATATAAAGAGATTTTTTTGCTCATGCCTTGTTCAGCCAGGACTATTTGAACTTTTCTTGTCAAAATAACAAACCTTGCAGGGTCCTTATCAGTAGTGCAGCTCACTGCTCCTGTCTGTGTCACCTTGCTGCAGCTTCTCACCTTGAGCAGCCTGTCATGTCCCCTTGTCCCTAGGGGACCACAGCTGTCACACCCACCCTGTCTGTGGGACCACAGCTGATGTCTGCTCCCTCTCCCCAAAGAGGCTCCACTGCCCCCCACCCCGGCCAAGGCACTCCCATTGCACAGCTCAGCCTGAGCTGCCCCCTCTGCCTCTGGGCATGGTGCTCCAGGCTCTGCACAGCCATCCTGACCTGCTGCTACAGAGGGGAACAGCAAACCACAGTCTGCATCACACCTCTTCTCCTGGGCTGGGTATGGGCACCTTGGGGGTTTCCTCCATTTCTGCAGTTGTAGCTGGGCTGAGCATTTGGTCACGATGGCAGGTCCTGCTGGCAGTTCAATGGGAGGCTTAAGGATAGTAAAAGCAATGCACTTCTAGCTGCAGCTCAGCTACAAAAAGGCTCCCTATAAATACTGCCTATGAAGCTGTCAAGTTTTGAATGGCTGCTGCACGAGCAAGTGCAAAATCTAATCCCTGCTACACTTTATGCTCAGCTTCTCCTGAAATCCAGTATCTGCAATGGACATTTAAAGCTCAGTTGAACAAAGCATTAAAAGAAGGATTGTGTAGACTGATGGTGTGGTCAGTGGGGTGTGCAGAGAGGTGACTGGAAGAAGCATTTACCATGTCTAAAACTCCAGTTAGAAGAAAAAGCAACAGTGGAGAAGAAGAGGGGTAAGAGACAGAATAGGTTGCTGCACAGCCTAGGGGACTTGTAAGCTCTTCTCAACATCTGCAGAAGGGGTTGAATCCAGAACCAGAAACTCTGGGACGAATCTACTTAAATGCTTCAATGAATTGGAAGTTATCTTCCAGTATATTTTTAGTTGACACCAACAAGCATTACATAATAGCTATTATATAACAGCACTACAGCTATAAGCACTCTCTTTTGAGCTTTTTGGGTTTTGTTTCTTTCTTTCTCTCTCTCTTTTTCTTCAAAATCTTCCCTTTAGTGGGGGGTTGATCAATAATTGCACTTTCCACAAAACGAGGGAGGTAAATCCTTAGGAGAAAAATCAAATAGAGTAAAAATACTGTTACTAAGCCTGTGAGTGCTTCTCTCTTGCCCAACCTCAAACAGAATTAACTATTCCCAGAATAGAAACTCCACTAAGACTTCTCTGTAGTTTAAAGAGACAGGCTGCGATTCTGTGCAGACACTAAATTTCTCAATACCATTTTTTTTCCTATCTTGTAGTGATGATAGCTCAGAAGACAAAAATAAGGGGGTGGGGGAGAAGCACTGCATAAGAGATGCTGAGGAAAAACTGAAGAATTTGTTTTTATCTGCTGGCAAGGTCATTGTCTGTTGCTGCTGCTTTAAAATCTTCCTTGGCATATTTTTTATCTTTTCTTCTTAAAAATCATACTGGCAGAGCAATAAAGATTTCAGCTTTGAAACTACGTGCTACACCAAAAAAAGGAGAGATATCTTCTTTCCTTTATTTCCTATCTGTGAACCTAAAGACATTTGAAACAGGCACTCTTCCTCTGAAAACAAAAATAAAAATCAGTTCAGTGGCACAGCACGAGCTCCCACATCACATCCCCTTACAGGCTCAGGCAAGGGCTCTCTGTTCTTCTGTAATCCCAACACAAAACCTCCCTGACAAACACGACACTCCCAGCCTTTCTCACACTGGTCCTCTAAAACAATTAGCTAATTCCAGAAAGAGCAAAAAACTTAATCTGACAAACAATCTTCTCTTCACTAGCAAGCTGTTCCCTTCTGTTGTTTCTCTCTCCCACCTCCCCAAACCTGGAAATTCCCCTGATGCTCTCCTGACTTGCACCCGATCCTGGGTACCTAGATGGGAAGGCAGCACGCTGAGCACATCGCTGGTGTCACACACAGGAAAAAAAACAACCCCGGGAGAGTGGAGAAGGAAAAAACACAAATGCAGCTGCTTGGAGAGCACCCAGGGAGTGCTGCTTGGCTCCAGAATCTGTGGTGGCACACAGCAGACCCTGCGCTCTGAAGGCAGCGACTGCAGCCCAGCGGGGAAGGACAGCCTGGGGCTGCCCCTGCCAACACGAGCGCAAACCCTGAGAAAGCAGGACAAACAGGATGCAGAAGGGATAAAAATGAAGTAGATGGCACAACAGTGCAAGGTTTGGATTAAAGCCAGGGGAGAAGGAATAGCATATAAAAACTTACCAAATTCACTAAGTTACATCACTAAGTGGGGAATACTGCCTTGTTTTGTGAGCTTCTGCCACCTAGCTATCCTGATTTTCAATAATTAACTTCAGAAAGAAGCAATTTGTTGGAAAAGCTGGCTTGAGAATTGCTTAAGCTGTGAAGACATGAATGCATGAGACTTGTGCTCAACAGTGCTCTACATCTGGCCCATGGTAACCACAAAGAATACAGCTCATTTATCATTCAGGATTGAAAATATTAAGAAAAAAAAGTGTCAAAAGCAGTAAGTTTACTTGCATTTGTCAAGGATTTCTCCCCTATACAAGCCATTACGGGATTTTACTATAACTGATCACTTGCAGCACTGGAAATAGCTTAACTGAGACAAACATTTATGGTTCTCAGGAGAAAGGCTAATTAATTGCAAAGCTCCTCCCCGCTGAGCCTGCATCCCCAGGTGCTCCGGATAAAGGCACTCCTAGCGGCCAGTGGTGCTGTTGAGTGCCCTTCTCCAGATCAAAGCTCTGCAGGCAAACACGGCACAACTGCGAAATCCCTTGTAATGAACCCGCTGACACTGCTCTACTTAAATAGTGGTAGTTTGCTCATGCAAATATGTGAATGGGAGGAAAAGGCATCCTCAGGAATCCACAGCTGAACAGATAGACGGGCACTGTTTATCCAACAGGCAACTGCAGCTGCTGTTGCAGCACTTGTGCCGGAGTCACAGCAAACAGCCTCTCCCCAAACAGCGCAGCCACAATGGGAGCATGACTGGGGGTCTTCCTGTCAGAGGAAAGAAAAGGATGTTTAATTTAAAAGGAAGGGAGCAACATACAGACTGTGTGAACTTGTAAAAATCAGGTTTCACTCTGACATCCTCAAAGTCTGGCCAAGGGAAACGTACGAGGTCACCTCAGTGGACCCAAACATTCCCATTCGTACCCCACCTCTCTGCATATACCTTTGTGACAGCCTCACATACCAAACCTCTCCCCTCTGAGAGCAGCAGGGTTGTCCATCATAGCCTTGAGGCATAATGCACTCAGGTTCAGTTCCAATTTGTTTCAGAGCTCTCCAGTTTCTTACTTTTAAGAGACTTCTGGGGAAGCGCCTGCAACAGGACTGTGAAGAATCCTGATACCAGATGCATGCCCAAGCATGAGCCTCTGCAAACATGCTGCACAAAAAAAAGCCAACTTCACAATAAAGATTGTTCCACTGTATTTAAAATGGAATTAAAACGTATTTAACTCATATAAGTAATATCTAATAAATTTAAGAATAAAATATAAAGCCTTGGATTTGCAAAATATAAACCACTAATCAAATAGACACTCTGTAAGACTTCACAGTGAAGTGAATCGTAGTGATTAGCTATGGGCACTCAGCCAAAGAGGCCTGCAAGCTCTGTTTCACTGACATGTATTTTTAAACACGCAAAGAGGAGTTCGGGGCAAGGAATACCAGTGCTGGGGGCTGGGACCAGTCACCACCACAGATTATCTTGCAAAGCAACTCAGTGGATATCAGTTCCCCTCTCTAAGACTGGAATAATATGCCCTGGTCCTTAATTCCAGTCTAGCTTTTACAGCTGAATCTGAGGGCACAGCCACCCCTTCATACACTTGTATATATTCACTGCTGTTCCAGTTTGGTGGCAAGAGCTGTGTACATCTGCAATATACACCATGGATTCAATTAAAAAAACAGGGTTGAAAGGTATTCAGGCAAAATACAGCCAGTCCACAGCAGGGCCAGCTAGTCCTAGATCATTCCAAATTTTATTTAATGCATTATTTGAAGTCACCCACCGATAGAGAGCCTGCTGCCTCTTTAATAGCCTATTGATTACATGTGTTGCACAGTCCATGACACAAACTCCTACAAGCATTTCTCACACTGCATTAATGTCACCTGCAATTCCAGGTATACTGAAACATGCCTGAACTAGGTAAGGAGAGCTGACATTTCGTCAGCCTTGTGGTCCCTGACTCCTTGTGCTGAGCACAACGTGTATTAATTTCTTTCAGTCTGCAAATCACCCAGAATGCTAGAGAAACGAGAGGTTACACTGGTAACAAACACAGAATTAAGCTCATATTTTTCAAAGATTAGTGAAGTGTTGCTTTCCATTCAAATTAATGGGAATAAATGATTATTTATAAAAAAAGAACTTCCCCCACAGAGTGTTTACTCTCTCCTGAGATGCAGCAAGAGATCTTTGCATTACTGCAAATCCTCATCAACAGAAATGCAAACATTTAAAAAGATGGAGAGAAAGAGGAACAAGGGGATCTGTTCCTTCCAACCCAAACCATTGTGTGTCTGTGTGTGAGCTGCCTATTTAATTCACCAACTACAAAAAAAATTGGTTTGGTCCTGGACTGCTGAGTCCTAGCAGATGCTATTGGTAGATATACTGAAAACTCAATATAAATCTCAGTTTTAAACTAGAGTTAAGGATGGGTTTTCTTCTACAACCCTAAATAAACATACAAATACTCAAATACAGGTATATACACATACATACACAGGCTTTATGTATATTTATATGCATTTAAATTGGCAACTCCTAATTACACAAGTTCAGCTCAAAGTGTTTCAGTAAATAAACATCTTAACCAAGCCCAGGGAAGCAGAAGAGAAAAACAACTGTGAAATAAATACCTTACAGACACAGTTACTTCAGCAGGGCTCCAGAGATTAACAGTTATTTAGTGCTTGCAATCTGCTCAGGAATGTGAAAGACACAAAGATAAAGAAATCAGGGTTTTGGGGACCTTCCAAGGGTTTGTCAGCCACAAGACCAATGCTGATGATATCTCTGGCCTTGAAGTCACCTCTTACATCTTAGGTAACACATACTCCAAAACCATCTTAAACAATAAATGCAAACTGTGACTGTGGAGATATGGTTCATTCAAACTGCAAAAATTCAGTAAATGTGAAGTAGGGAAGTTGGAACTGAAGAGAGATTGGTAAATTTTGTAAAATAAACATGAGAGTATTTTGGTACAACACAGCGATGGAAATCTCAGAGAGAGCAAATCCAAAAGAAAAATGGAAAAGCTACATCATGCTACAGTGCAAAAAATCAACACCTGAAACACAGTAAAACTATCAGAAGTGTTCACAGAGGATAATGTTTTGGAGACTGAAAAAATGAAGAGGCTTCATGAGGAGTTTAGAAAACTTTCTGGTGGATTGGCATACAGATAACTATTAAATACAGTAATGTGGATTCAACCTGTAATTTAGGAATCCCTCAGTTATTGACTTGTGGGGAGCTGTAGTGGGGAAGGAAGAATAAAAACTTCCTGCTTATCTCCTATCCTTGCCAATCTTACACAGAGGACAACCCAAGCTGTATTAGCCCAAAGCATAAAGCTTCCACAAACACAAATTATTTGTCAGAGTCTAATTAACATAACCTGATACTAACACCCTTTTCAAATCGAATAAATGATTTGGAAGACTTGTATGTTTATTTCTATCACTGCTTGATTGTGTACTAAGTGAGTGAGCCATAAGAGCAACATATGGGCACCTCTGCAGTGCAACAGAATCCCCCAAAAACTATAAGCCTGAGCTACAGGTAAATCTCAACTGCTTTCTTCTTGCCTTCATGTCCCTGAAATGCTCTGTAGCCTCAACTATGCAAGTGCTCTTAGTCCTGCTGTGCTGATAAAACACATTTCTAGAAGGTGGTTCTATCTGAAAGGCAGATTTACTGATGACACAGTGCAAAACAATGAGAGGTGTCTGAAGTGCAGGATCAGGGGAGTGGGCATGCCTTCAGCATTATGCACTGGGGATTACCAGAGAGACACAGCTCTGCCAAAGGAAGCTGGAAATGCAACTTGCTCGACTTTCTCATCCTCTAAGCCGCATACAAAATATTAGTGTCATGGTCAAATAAACCATTCTACCATTTTAGGCACATTGCCTAATTAGAGGCCATTGTTATCTGAGAACACTGTTTTTGCAGCTGTCAGGAAATTAAATAACGCAAGGGTAACTTGGAATTAAATGAAGCTACACAAACACATAGCTCAACTCTGAAATCCTGACTCTGACAAGTATCTCCTCTTAGTCACAAGTTTCCAAGGGACTAAACATCCAGCGAGGATATGCAAGTATCCTTTTCAACCAGGCCACAGGACAACAAATATTGTTCCTGAGGGGATGAAGCCCTGCTTTCATCTTATTTTCAACTACTTCTCCTCTTGCAATTCCTTGTCATATTAAACTTTGTCAGCAATCTAAAAACTGAGCTGGTTAAACTTTTACACTGACTTTTTAAAAATTAAACAAAAAGGAGAAGTGCATTTCCAATGAGATTGACGCAGTCATGTGAAATGCACAAAAATGTCAATTTTGAAAATCTGTTTATGGTGGCCTCCTTTCTGCTGTGAGAAACAAAAAACTCAGATTAATATCAAAGTTTAAGTCTAAGAGGAAGAGGCAAGATCTTGCCAGGCCAGACACTAACCTGTCAATAAAAGGAACCGCAAAACAAAGTCAAGTCAACATGCAGAAGTTGTTATAATGCAAAAGCACAATTCCCACCTGGCCATGGGCACAGAGGGATGAGGGACTCACTACAGACTATCAGGAGGATATGAGGAAACTGGTTTTACAGTAGCATCTCAGAACAGATATTCAGGTCTTTGTAAAACAGTGGCAAATAAAGCCCAGTTTCGAAGTGCATATGAGCAGTTGTCAATTTGGGCTTCTCCTTAAAGCAAAATTTCATAGTCCCACAAAGCATGTATGTGACCCGAATCAAGTAATTTGGTCTCCTTTTCTTCAGTTTCCTCATATGTGGCAGAAAAAAATTACTTACCTCACAGGGGTCTCATAAGAAAGGAAATATGAATAGGCTCCAAAAATAAAGCATCATTACTATGTTTGGCTAAAAATGTGGAACATTTGGTAGATTCCAAAAGTAATCATTATGTCCATTCTCACTGGAGAGCCGAGTTAGGCAGACAAATCCAGGTTAGGTTCTGGTCAGCTCTCAGGAAATCAGGCTGCTCTCTTTCTTCCTCTTCACAAGTTAGCATACCACTAACAATGAGCAAACCTCAAATCAAAACCAGATCCAATTTCCATAAGATGACATTTGCTCATGAGAAGGAAGAAGGGAGCAGAAATTGTTTTTTTTCTTAAGTGACAAGCAATGAAAAGTTCAGCTCAAGATGTGTTCAGCGCACGGTTATGGGTGCATCTGTCCTGTGCAGGATTGCCTCCTCAGTGCACAGACTTGGATGTCCTCTCTGTGCCACAATCAGGAGTCAGTCCTTCCCGACCTGTCAGCCAGGGCTTTCTGCTCCCAGCCAGGAACGCGCTGCCACGGCCCCTCCTCACCCACCCACCCACTTCCTGAGCACACGGGTTCCACAGAACTCAGGATTTTGTCTCTGACAGCCCTGCAGCAGGAACTGCACAAATCAGCAGATTGCCCACTTCCTGATAAAACTTTCCCGGTGTTTCAAAAACTCTTGGCAAAGGCTCTGCTCACAGACCCTGCGAGCCGGGGAGGACGTGTCCCAGACAGGCCAAGGCAGCCCCGGCTGCTGCCGCCAAGGGGACGCGCTCCCCCGAAAACCCCCAACACAGGAATAAAAGATCTGAAAAAAGAACCAGTTGGAGTCACACTCCAATTCCTTCTGTGTTTTCAAAGAAAATAGCACAAAGAATCCTGGCGTTTTTCCTTTCCTTTCTTTTTTTTTTAAGACAGTAGTTCAGGAAACGTTTCACTGGATGACAAACGAGAGCAAACAAATACATTTCAAACAAGACTTGAAGATGGAGCCACTAAATTCCTAACTCTATGACTGTAACCTTGATGTTGTGAATATTAATCCTGTGCAAGATTAAATGCTAAGACGGGAGATTTTTAAAACATCATGTGACTTTTCTCATAAAGGGTATTTTTTCCCACCATAATCTCCAACCTGTTCCACTACAAAGATGATTTGTTTTGCAGGCTACAAGTGCACCCATTCTAAAAGGGAATACTGGAGGACAGAAACTACTTCAATTATTATTTATCATGGCCCTTGTCTGTTACATTATGAAAGCATTTCCACATGTTTACTAAGTAATCTTTACAAGGCCTGTTATGAGGTGATTTAAAAGGATTATCCCTATTGTTCAGATGAGGAAACTAAGACCCAATGAGAGACTCTTCCAAGGCCAAACAGAAAAGCCTGCAGCAGACCTGGGAACTTCACCATGGTGCTCCATGTCCCTGTCCCTTCACCTTGCAACTGCAGGAGCAAAGCTGTTCACTTGAGAAAGGCTCATCTGCCCAGGGTGAAGCCCTTCCACAAACCCAACACCGACTGTGAGTCAGGCCAACAGCCTGGAGATGATGGTTGGCCAGTGTGTCACTATCAGCTGAACTGTGCACTGCATGCACAGGAAGGAATATCCCCTCTGGGCTTTAACTGCACAAGAATCAGCTCGTAGCATCAAGCTAACTCCCCTCAAAAGAGAGCTGTTGGTTTGGATTCACACATGTGCATTTCCATGCTAGAGACAAGGAATTCAACTAATTCTAGTGAAAACCAAACAACACATTGCACTAGGATTATGAGAGCTACCCTTGATCCACCATTAGCTCTGGAGACTTTGTACCAAGGCGGGCAGGAAGCTGAAAAGACTGATCACTGGCACCAGGAGAAAACAAAGTTGGTGAAGTTTTTGGGCACAAAAGCTGACGCCTCTGCACGAGAGCCTCTTTCTGGGTACAGAGAGGATCTAAGTTTGTTTGTTTTTCCCATTTCAGTTGATGAGGAGAATCCTCCAAGCCACCTGCTTAGAGACCAACTTAGGGAGTGCCATGCACTGGCATTTCACAAGAGATTACCACAAAAGAGATGTTTCTCTGCCAGGCTCTTTTTTTCCAAAGGTTATTGGAGCCTCCATTTCTAGACTGAGGTCACAGCATTTATGAGATGCCAAGGTGGAAGAAATCCACTTCCTCATTCAGGTCATGAACTTGAGAAAAGTATGACTTAAAGTAGGTTCACCATTAGCAAAGGTTGGGAACTGGTGGTTGAATGTTTTCAGCCATGGGAAAAGGGGTTCATTTCCTCCCTGGATCACTGATTTCTCTTCTCACAGCTTCCCTTGTGCTTCACTTCTCAACCTGTAGTTTGGGGGGGTCAACAGCAGTTTCCTGTCTCTCACAGGGTAAGATGACAAATTACAATCTTACCAGCACTCACAATATATAAATGCTTCAAAAGGTCTTAGAGAGTATATTCAGCCTTGCCATGGGGTGCAGTTAGGCATGGCAGAATATGGCCACCTCCAGTACAAACAAGGCAAGTAACTCTCTTCCCTTAAGCCCATCCTTCAGAAAAAAAACAGAAGAATACCAGTGGAACACCAAGCAGATGGTCAAATGATCTTTACTGAAGCAAATAAGCAGGCCTGCTACCTCTCTGTTGAGCTGCATCTTGCTCTCAGAGAGCAACCTAAAATTTCAGTGAATTGTTCCATCATTGCAGACAGAAAAGCTTTGCAGGTCCTGTATTTATGAGAGGGGTTGGTAAGAATGAGCCCTGGTATCTATCTGCTCATGTATCTTGGACTTTGGAAAGTGCTAGGAAACAGCCAGGATATAATAAATTTAAAGGAGGAAATCATGGCCAGTCAAGTGGCTCAGGAAGAGAAGTCTGGGCTTTCTCACCACAGGCTGTGCAACAAAAATAGATATCAATAGGCAAACATCTGATGGAGGAAACAGTGAAAAATATGTATTATTTATGCAGTACTTCTTTAAACAGGAGCAAGCAAAGAAACTGAACCAAAAGAATTTCTGTGGCAAGGAAAACTATGTGCTGTCAAGATTTGCAAACCCACTCACAATACAAGAGAAAAAGTGCTCCTTTTCTCAGGTGACACAAACCAGTCCTTGGAATACTATAAATTTCTCATCCTTCCCTCCCTTCCCCCAAAAGCTTTAACTACCAAACGCTACTGCCTCTTGGGAGACGGCAGAAATCCCATATAATCATAGATCCCAAAAAGGTTTATTATCTCTATCAGCAGACACACATTGCAGGAAAAACCTGCCCAACCAAGCACATATTTCTAATTAGGCAACAGTCAAATCCCCCTGTTTTAATGTGAATCTAGGTCATTAATACATTACTTAGAAACCCCAAAAACCCAAGACACAGCGTAGTCTAGCCAATGCAGAAATTCAAAAGAGAGTGAATGTACATGTGTTTAGTAGAGAAAACCATGTTCTGCCTAGCAACCACAGGCTCTCCTGGCTGTCTGGGGGAGGAATCTAGCACTATAAATGTCAGCAAGCAAATTATGCCACTGTGCCTGAGATTCAAAGGCCTAGTCACTGGGCAATAAAAAATTAAAGGAGAGATAGTTACAGAAGTAATAGTCAAAAAACCACATGCAACAATTAGCTTATTTCCCTCTGTATCTTTAAATAAAGTCAAAGATTGCTCCCAGGCTGGGGACAGAGTGGCTGGAGAGCGGCCAGGCAGAAAGGGACCTGGGAGTGCTGGTCGACAGCAGCTGAACAGGAGCCAGAGTGTGCCCAGGTGGCCAAGAAGGCCAATAGCATCCTGGCCTGGATCAGGAATAGCGTGGCCAGCAGGACTAGGGAAGTCATTCTTCCCCTGTACTCGGCACTGGTGAGGCTGCACCTCGAGTGCTTTGTCCTGTTCTGGGCCCCTCGAGTTTAGGAAAGATGTTGAGATGCTAAAATGTGTCCAGAGAAGGGCAACAAGGCTGGTGAACAGATTGGAGCACAAATCCTATGAGGAGTGGCTGAGGGAGCTGAAAACTAATCACAGCTAGCACTAAACCTAGTACTACACTTTCAAGAGAAAAAAGGACTGCACATAAATCAGCTGGAGAAACCAGGAACAGAGAAAGGACAACTAAACCAAACCCAACTCCCTTTAAACTGTCCCTTTACCTCCAATAAAAGGCCCCCTGGATACTCTGCACAGAGCCTGCGATCTGACAGCTGTTGGAAGTGCCACTGAAGGAACACTGCTACCCCCAAACCTTATTATTTCATTCAGATGGCATCTCCAGGAAAGGACTGCAATGTCAACAACTGCTTCACAGTGCACACAAACAGGGTTTCCAAGAGCATGGCTATCTCCAGGTGTGCAAGCATGTGTTTTCCTTTCAGTGTGGGAAAGCTAAAACCTTTGACAAACAGAGACTATTGGGACCAGCAACACTACAGGATAGAAGCTCTGCTCAAGCACCTGGCCAGACACAAGGAGTCTGTCCTTGCTGCCCTTTGAAAAAGGCACAGGCTACATGGAGAGCACAGGGGCTATGGCCCTGGTATCTGCACCACGCACAGACAGCTCCTTATTTCAGCCAAACCTCAGGAAAAAAAGCACACCAGCCAAAAAAATATTCCTATATTTCAGGGAGCAGCAGCCACTCCACTTTTCCGCGATGTGCTGGCTCCACAGCAGGGGACAAATACCAGGACTGTACATGGCTGTCCAAGGATCCCAACAGCTGAGACACTTGTTTTCATGCAGGAGGGCCCATGGCCAAATTCCTTCTGCTAATTCATGCCAATATCAGCCAGGAAAAGAGCTTTCTGTGCACTGTCCCCCTGTGTTATTTGCTGAATAAAATTCTTCCTTATTAACAGGCCAAAGCCCCAAAAAAGGCCACTGGAACAAACAAGGTTCTGTGCAGATATAATCCTTACCTCACTGGAAGGGAATTAAAGTTCAAAATTAGGCTGTAGCTTTCCCCTTTAGCACAATGAATGCTTAAGCAGGTTATGGCTTTGCACTGCAGACATTTTCTGGGAAGAAGAAATAATGACTTCTTTACCAGCCTGACTCAGTCTCTGCTCTCAGGGAAACAAGCCTAGGGATTGTTTTTGACAAAACAGTTAAGAATGATTACTGCACGGCAGTATGTTTTAAGTGTTACCCTCCAGGATTGCTGAAAGTGTCAGTATTTCTTCAGTGTACTCTTTTCCCGTCAGGGGCATTTGTGACGTGCAGAAGGGCTAACACAGGAAATGCCAGCTAACAGGACAACCTTCTCATTGCTGCTGTGGAAAAAATTCATACAGGTGCCTGAGAAAGAAAAGTCTGAATTTTCCATATAGAAAAACCTGTCCTTCAGAGACAATAAGTTTGTTAAGCACTGCAAGAAAAACAGTTACCTGGAAAGAAAAGGAAAAATTACTTATTGTTGGACTTCAGATGAACTGCTCATCAAAGATGAAGATTTATCCTGTAATTCTTGAACTGAACTTGGCACTTTGCTACTCAGGACAAGCATCAGCTGATGCACTCGAGGTAGACATGATTGGTGCTGTTTTGCAAGAAGGTGGGATGCTGGAACTTTTGGAGATTTTGATTCTGTTGAAGCCAATGGGGTGATTACAGGCTATACAATGGCAAAGTGAGCTTCCCCCTCCTGAGACACTTATAGCTAGACTGTGAGGGAAGGCAGGGAGCTTTCACTTTTACAGGGCATCCTGTATGTTAGATCCTGTATTGCTATGCCAGACCATGAACAACTTAAATCATACTGAATTGAGGAACATGGATGGACCAACTGCAGAGAGGGCTAACCCTGAGATGAAGCTTTGGATGTGGTGGTGACAATTCAGAAAGAAGAACATGGACTGAACACAAACCCAAAGGATATGGGGGTTGTGGTAGAAGAGTTAGCAGGATGCAGTGCACACAGGTCTTGCCAGCACATCACCACTTCTTAGGAAAAAGCACAGAAAAGTGCCAGCTCTGTGACACTACTACCCAGGCAGAGTTTTGCACCTGGCTTCCACACCATGCTGTAGCAGAGAATGGCCTTAGCACACTCCCTCCTTCCCCTGCATTGCCTGTGATCTTTTCTCCAGCAAAGCCCTGCTGTAACACACCATCTGCACATGGTGTATTTGAAGAAACAGGGATGTCATGTGCTGCCAAACCCACAGCCCATGGAAGGTACATGGGCACTGTGACTACCAGCACTAAGTTCAGGTGCCAGTGAGAGCCAAGATAACAGAAGGTCCAAGCAGAGGGGATTGCTGCTTTGAAGTGAAGCAGCACTGTCTGGTTCACAGAGATAAGCTGGGCACCAGTGGGACACGCAGCTCCTCATGGACATTGGTCGTGCTAGACCTGGGATTTGCTCCAAGCACAGTCACTATGCACAGTGCAACAGTTCCCCACTATGGATGAGCAAGGCCACTACTTGAGCTCACCTTTATTTCAAACTGGAATAATTTCCAGAGAGATAAACAGTAGTGTGGCTGCTGGAGACTGTACAGGGTAGGTTGCAACCAGTAACTAAATTGAGGAATCTGCATTTTCCCCAGCTGCCACTGATAACAAAAAAGCCGATATTAAAAGAATAGTAAAATTCTTGTGCATATGCCTCTTGAACAACTGCAACAAAGGATACTCTGGCAGCAGAATCATGTCACATTCTCTTTAGGAAGCAAAAGTACGTGATTTTCAATCAAACCCCAAAACTCCCAAATTATAAACAGATATAGCTGTAAAGACCTATTTCCTATTCTCAACCAAGTGATTAATTTATTAAAAATCTTTAGCTACCATTGTACTGTTCTAAAATGTAGATTGTACTATTACGTTTGTTAGTGTTCCTGAAACAGAAAAGGGACTAATTCAGCACTGATCATAAAACTTCGACTCTACTAAATAAAGATGGTGTGGTTTCGAATTTTCTCCTTCTGTTTTGGATATTATAAACCCACTGAATATTACAGTGTCACAAGGAGGTTACCAACAGTTAATTCCTATTCAGGAATGAAATCTTCTTTTTTTATATTTTAATGATTTTTTCCAACCTCTGAATTGTGCAGACTTTTAATTTCTACCACAGAAAGGAGTGACTGAACAAAAATAGTATCTCCCCAACACTTCCTCATTCTACCACTTCAATAACACTGCTACAAACAAAACCTCCACATGATAGAAGTTATTACAAACTATTTCCAGCTAGAAAGCCAAACCATTCTCCCCACCAGCACTTGCACAACACCAAGAATCTGCAGCTCTCAAGCACATGCCAATCACCTTCTGTGACACACAGCTGACTCCACCTTTGACCCTTTTAGCCACCACAAGCAAAGATGGCACACTTAGAATATGGACAGCTGGGTTTAAGAAAGGGGGATAAATCACAGCTTTTGGTGATGAGCCAAAGGGGCTGATTCCCAATTCCACAGCATTGTCCTGGCTGCGGGGATGATACAAACTACTCATCTTCAAGTCCTCCTTTGAGAGACAGGTTGGTAGAAGAAGCTAAATATGCAGGATGTGGTGTGCTTGTGGAGGCCTGGGGACACAGGCCAGCTTATTTTAACACAATGATACACAGATACTGATTTTGCTTTATCAAACACACTTAAGCTGCTCTTTAAGATTTGTGTGTGCTCCTCTCCCAGCAGTCAAATATATTCATATTCCATGTGAGAATCGCCTTGTTCAGCACATCAGCAAAAACACAGTGTGCTTAAGTGATCAAAGCACCTTTCAGAGCTACACTACCAGCACTGACAAACAGACCTGTTTTACAAACACTCTCAGCGAGATGACATGTTCTCCTCCTCCACTCCCAGGCTGGATACTGAAGTGGCACATGCTGACACTTACCCAGGAAGCCCTCTTCATCCACAATGATGGTGTAGTCCTCGGGGGTTTCTGTGAGGCTGAAGAACTTGCACCTGGCAAAGGCAAACAGCAGGAGAACATGATTAGCTGCTGGACTGAGCAGAGCCTGGTCGTCCACTAAAATGGAGGTCCTTTCCCATCCAAGCTGTGCTAGGGGAAAGAGTCATGGCCTGGTGCCTCTGGAGAAGCCTGAGACATTAACAGACCTGGCCAACTCATACTGTGTGACCCACATTCCCTGATGCCTGCTATGCACAATGGAGCTGGTAAAACTCTTACTATTTTTATGACTCAGTTCTTACTTACTTAATTACTATACTCCTTAAGGCTTCCCATCACAGCCAGAACCTGCTGTGTTGCACCGACACTGAGCAAAAAGCTTTGCTCACTGACTGACCACTCCAGTGCCCTCCAAAACCCTTCCTATGGTTCACACATGCACCCATCTTCCCTATTTGCCCGCTTAAGTTTCTTGCCTTATTAAGGTTTGACACATAATCTCTCAACCAACCCCCTGTATCTCTTCTTGCTGCTTCAGAGGCTTTTCCCACCAGCAGGCTGCATCCCAATTTCCTATGCTGGTCCTCGCTCCTTCCCTGGGGCACTCCAATGAAGAGCAGTGGTAGCAGTGATAAAGCCCATGGACACAAGGCTGAGCTTCCCCCACCTCTCCCCCCTATTGTCTCTGTTCTGCTCCATGCTCATCTTCTGACACCACAGGTCATGTGCAGCACAGCATCCCCAGCTTGTTCAGCACTGAGGACAATGTCACCTCTAACAGGAGACACAAAGCAAATGTGACATGGGATTCTTCCACTGCAGACACACAAACAAAAATAAGTCTCAGCCTTAAGGTTTAACACTATATATAATTTAAAAGTTTTTTTGCCCTTGACACACCAACATATGTAAAGCAACATTTAATGAGAAAACCCAGATTCTACCCGGTCGCTCCGCAGCAATGGCAGGAAGGATAGCACAACATTTTCCAAGCTCGTGTTCACCTTTAGCAGAGCATCAGCACAGTGCTGCAGCACCCCTGACCCATGCAGGGCTCCCAGCCCCGCCAGAAGCACAACAGAGCACATGGACTGTGTTTGCTGCCCAAGCCACTGGAGAAACTTTTCCCTCTGGCAAGCTAAACTGGGTGCAATGGGAAGAGTCTGTGTTTCTAAGAACCAAAGAGCAGAATTTCACAGTTGCACTATAATCCTACCCAATTTATCTGAGGTAACCTACAGAAAACATTTTAAATACTGGAAAAAGGATTGTTCTCAAGGCCTCAAAATTTCACAGCATGTTCACAAAATAATTTCTGCATGAAACACAGTTCTGCTGCATCAACCGGGGACTACCAGTGCTGCTGAGCATCTGTGTCCCAAAGTATTCAGGACTTCTGACAGCCTGGAACCCCACACTGGTGGCTCAAGACATCCAAAAAATGAAAGCATTCGCTTGATGAAAGAATCAGAATAAAACTTTGCTTCAGCAGTCTTTTGACTTGCTGAAAAGAACAAATACAGCAGCTATGCCCTGCAAAAACAACAGGGAGAAAAATGAGATGGATGCTGCCCTCCCCATCAACTCATCAGAAAAGCAAGAAGAAACAACACACAGTTCAATTAGTGATCTGTCATGTAACCAACAGTATTTCATGTACACGGGAGGAATTAGACAACCTGCCTTTAGAGACTCGTCCTGTTTTCCTGGAAGCATCCATCATAACAATCAAGCATGGCACTCCCTCCTAGCACGGACATATCACTATAAAACAGACGTGGCCCAACCACAAGAGAAACCACAGCTCGATTATTTGTGTGTCATTGGTAACAGCTGCTGTGACAGCCACACTTACCAACTCCAGCTTCTCCTGGAATAGTGCCAAGAGAAGAAGAAAATACCAGGAGTCCAAATTTTCACTCTCACCTCTTAACTGCACAAGGCTGCTACCTGTGCAAGGATGTGATCCAAGCTGGATAAAAAGGACTTCTGGGATGCTACTTCAGGTGAGTCCCAGGAGGTAGAAGTATTTGTTATTTAGTGGATTCATTCCCTGGGAAAGTCACTAAAATGGAAGTCTTTGCTACAACTACCCAACTGAGCCACATGCATACTGACTAGAGAGAAGCTAGTGGACTTAAAGGAGAAAACAATAATAAGAAAATTAATCTTGCCTGATCTGTGAAGGCATTTATAGAGGAACTTCGTACCAGAACAGTAATACATGTCTGTGTGCACACATTAACCCCAGAAGAAACATGCTTGTGACTGATGCCAGTTTCTGAGCACACATCTAAAATTGATGATATTTAAGGGATATGTACAGGTGTAATCCCGTAATTGCTGGCTCAGAATGCATGTCAAAACCTCATCAGCTTCATGTATCATCTCAAAGCCCAATCTCCAATTCAGTGCAGTTCTGTAAAAGGTCAGCACCACAAAGCCATCTGAATTTAAAAACAAAGTCTTTCACAGAGAAGATCAGTGGTTCTTGAGATTTACATTCACTTTGTTCAAGTCAATGATGTACTCTTTTTCCCAGGGGAAATCTAAACATGAAAAATTGGAATTGCAAGTCTTGAGCACAAAAACAGAAGGAACAATGTCATATTTTTCTCCTGCATTATATTACATGGGCCTCTTCTATGCAAGTTATTTCAGTAATTTCTCTTTCCTCCTAAACCAGTCCTCAATAAGGTGAATGCCAATAGCATCTTCTATTATCACATCAAAGCCAAGAAAGGAAAAGATTTGCCATTTAATAATTTTGAGACATTAGGCAAACAACATTTCTCTCAGTATTTGTGGAAAGCATATATGTAGGAAGAGAGTATTTTTTGTTTCCCCGTAGCCAAACCCTGGGTGGATTATTTTGGATTTCTGCCTTCTCAATGTTTCAGCACATTTCCACTTCAGTGCTGTTGCTGACTTCGACTGCCTGACAACATATGCCTTTTTCTGGCAATATCACAAATGTAGACCAATCTATTATTAGATTAGATCTTTGAAACTGCAAAGCTTATTCTGTGTGTGGAAGCAATACTCAAGCCTGCACAGAGCAGGAAAGTGCCAGTAGGATGCAGCAACAGCACCATTTCAGTTTGCAAACAGTACTCCAGTCTCCATGAGAGAAGAGAGCAGGAAAGCAGAGTGCTTGGTCACGCTTGCAGGTCCACACCAGGAGTGCCTCCTCCAGCCATTTGGTCTTCTAGACTCGCTGAGATCACGAGAGTGATAATGCTGCCATGAACTGACTTCTGCTGGTTCTGGGTCACACACAGTGCCCACGTTTGTAGGAATACTGCTGTGTGTCACCTGAAAGTCCAGCACAGACAGTGGCCTTTAAGGAAGTGCTATCTTCTTATTTATAGGAAAACTACTCTAGTTAATTCTTGTCTCAGGAGGGCAAAGTGTTGCAAAGCTGTTTCTCCAGTGGAAAAGATCTTTTACAGAAGCAGGTGGCTGATCTCTCCACATGTAAGAAACTATGGCCAAATGTCATTCAAGGCAGTCAAATGATGAGACCTGGTAGGCTTCACAAGGAGAATGTGTTTTCCTTAACAACGAAAGGGAACTTGAAATTCTCCAAAGCTGTTGTAACAGGAAGAAGGGGGAAAAGAGGGTGAAAAGCTGGGGAAAATCATTCTCCCCTGTTCCCTCCACAGGCTGGGCATGATTATTAATGAATTCCCATAGAGGACTACCAGGGTGCTGTGCAGCTCCACAAAGCCAGGAGACTGGTAAAAAACATCACTTGTCAAAATTAAATACTTGAAGGCTTGGCATTAGAGAAGTGAACGAAAGTCAAGCTAAGGCAGAAGATGAGCCACAGCGCAAGAGAAAATGCCAGACCCACATGTGTCCCTGGAGACAAGGCAGTGTGGCACTGCCAGCAGCAGTGCCCAGCCATGGCCATCCTAAGAGGTGCTCACGTGCTGCCCACGCTATGCTGACCTGTATAAAAGCTTTAGCAGGAGCCATAATAACCACTAACATGCAGGAAGGGCAAGGACACCTCCTCTAAGCCCAGAGCACTTAGAGGAGAACAGAAAACTGCCCGCAGGGCCTCTCTGCACATTCTCCTCTATGAACCTAAAACATGTATTTTAATTGCTTTTCTACCTTTCTGCCTCTCCAAAAAATTTTTTTAGGAACAAATGTGAGAGCAGACTAAGAATGAATGAACGGCGTCACAGCCCTCAGACTCAAGAGATGGGAGAGCAGCCAATAACAGAAATATCCACAAGATAAAGCAACCTTAGATAACATGTTCCTCCAGCCATTACAGCCAGCTACACAGTCACAGAACAGGCTGTCATCAACTAAGTCAGATCCTGGTTCTGAAGCAAAAGCCCCCTGCAGCTGGTTCCATTCCCAGCCTCTGTGCCTGGTGGGGCTTTGTCCCAGTGCAAAGACAGGCAGTAACACACCTCCTGGGTTACAGGATCCAGTCCCCAGGGCTGCAGGCACACTGCCCTGTGCAAGGAGGTGAATAGGGGAGGTGTGGCCACTGCCACTGACCCAAGCCTACATGGCACCTAGGAAAGCTCTCTTCCTTATAGGCAAAAGCCATAAATAACATCAGGAATTATTTCAGTCTGCTAATTTAGATTACAATGTCTTTGGATTTACAAATGGGAAAATGAGACAAGACTCTCATACACCTTAAAAAAACAACAACCAACTGCCAAGGAAAACCACCTCCCACCAAAATTTCCAGAGCTACGTTACCAGCTCCAGAGACTCAGATCTAACACCTTGCTCCACACTGGTCCTACGGGCCAGCCTATGACTCAGCTTCCATTTGTGACACAGATATAAACTACCCTTGCTGAGCGGATGGGGATATAAAATCAAACCAAACCTCATCATATTCTCGTTTATTGTGCGAATGGGAGCTAAATGAGCATCTTGGGCACCACTTTGCTCATGTTTTATTGCTGTTGTTTCCTCCAGCTTTTTTTAAGAAACTTATCAGAAACAACGTAACAGAGAAATAGCAAAACTTTTGAATCCCCAAACTTCACCAGAAATCACAAAATAATATGCATAAGACTACTGTCTATGCATTGTGCAGTGTTGCCTGTGCCTCCTTCTTGAAGGATAATGGTAAGAGTACATATTATTTCTCAAAGTCCTTTACTCCTCCTGGTTTGATGCCCCACCCAAAGCATCTTTAACAATATTGTTTACAGTTTTATCATTGTTAATGTTAGGAAAGTAATTTTTCAAATCTCCATAGAGGTCAATGAGCATTTAAATCAAAATGGCAAGAGCTCCTTGTTTTGGGAGAGAATGTTGTAATCAAATCTCTGAAGGGGAATTTGGAGCAGGAAATTAAAAGAAAGTTTAGCTTGTATGCATTGAAAAAGGATTAATTTATTATCTAACAATTAACTAATTGATCCAGACACACCTTTTCCTCTTTTCTCTTTGCTATCCCAGCCTGCCAGCTCTCTGAGGCCCATCTATTGTGAGCCAACTTATTCACATGTGAGATGCTAAAGTACTTCTTTTCATTTCAAAAAGCCCTAATTTCTTTAAGCAGAAGGTAACTGAGCTTTAAAAACTTTTTTGGTACAGCAGTAACAGTATCCCCTGATCACTGTCAGAACTGAACTTGTTTTCAGCACAAGACAGAGGTGGAGTACAATACAGAATTTTCCTTAACCACAAAATCTCTTCTACAAATCAAAATCTGAACTGAGAAACACATTACAGATGTGAGTGTGGGACCTAAGGTTTAGAGCTGAAAACAAAGCATGATTTAAATGTACAACAAAGGCTTTTGAATACATTTTATCAACTGCATCCTGAAGGATTATCCTATGTGAGCAATGCAAATGCTGACAAAAAGAGTAAGTCCTGTTTCCTTCTCCCTTCCAAATCAGGCACTATCACATCACTGCTTTAATGCCCTCTGCTGCAGAATATTGATTTTGAAATTCTACCAACAACAAAATACAACTGAGTTTTTGTAAATGCAATGCTGCTGTACATCCAAACCCAAATATTTGAGGTTCATAGTAGCTATTATGGTGTTCAGCCAAAACCCAATGATTATTTTGTGGACAGCATTGAAAAACACAGACTGTAGAGCATATGCTTTTTATTTCAAGGATGGGAGCAACCCTGGCTCAATGCACTGGGGGTAAGAGGTTCTTACGATATTGCTCCAAGATACAAAAGAAGGAAGAAAAAACAGAAAATCTGTTGCGGACTGAAACCGATGAATTTGTTTCTCTGCAGGAACCATAAAGACAATTTTCCCAGCATGGGACATAATAGTTCTCCCACAAATTACTAAAATATATTTCCATGGCTCAATATAGAAAGTTAGATGCACAAGAAATGTTTGCAGCTTCAATGCAGGCAGTAATTGAGAACATGTGTGGCAGGGGATTAAAGAGGAGGGGAGAACAAGCCCTACTCCATCAGAACGGAGTGGCAGCACAAGCACATTTCAGCCCTCATAACTTTCAAAGAGCTTCCATTTGCAAGCAGGTTCAAAATGCCACATCTGAGGGGGAATGCTGTCTGTGAGGCTGCATGTCAATCCCAAATGTAATGCACATTAACAACTTAAGAGCCTGAATAAAAAAAAAACCAGAAAAAATACTTTCATCAACTTTCCCTTAAGCACATAGAGAGGGCTCAGCTTGTATGACAAAGGACACCTTTACAGGAAAAGCAACCTTTGACTGCCCTCATTCTGTCAGAATCCGCTTTTGGGTTCTACTCCATTGATGTCACTAATTATTGGGGTAATTAATTATTGGCAAAATTAATTTTCTTTTGGGGTCATTAATTGTCTATCGGCAATGAACGAGACTGCACACACAGAAATCAATTTGAAGATCACCTCCTGCACCCCTGGTCCATGTCCCCTTTTATTATGCTCTTTGTAAAACAGCACCTGCAGTTGCCATTCAGCTGATACGGGTTCTCACAACTTCTGCTTTTTTGTCCTAACCAGCCAGGCAGCTGGTGCAGCCAAGTTAGCTTCTTCCACACTACCACAGTCATGGACAAGAAAAGCAGTACTTCTGCCTCTTCCAGCTCACATTACATGCAAAATAGATGTTGTAGATGTGCCTGTAGCCAGCTCCCCATAAACCTGTAGTTAACCAAATCCACAACACAGAGGGACTGAAAGGAAGCTTCATTTTCTTTCTTTGCTAACGAAGCAAAAGGAAGCTGTTCTTGTGCCAATTTTTCTCTGTCTTTTTGGATAAAGTTCCTCATATGCATAAGCAAAGGAATTTACGGTTTTTAAAGTAAATCAATACTGACTATCCGCAAAGTTTCAGCCTTGAGAATGCCAGACAGTATTATTTGTAATAATGCTCTTTCTAAACTGGCCTCTTCAGGCTGCAAAGGAAGAGCCCAGGGTAAAGGTAGAAGCATCAAACTTCTTCCCAGATATACCAGACCCAAGGAAAACATGAGAAATTATTCAACCAATTGGCATTATGTGGCTCAGATTGAATTCTGCAGTTTCGGAATATTGTTCTTAAAATCCAGCTGCCAGATCAAGACCCAACCCAAAAGCTAGAGCTCCTACAGAAGTATGTATTTCCCAAATGATACTGCAGAGTGGGTCACTAAATGTCAGGGCCAGCACCATCCCACAGATGTTTCCTGTTGCTTGGTCACACTGAGGGAACACGACAGCCACTCTGCAGGACTGAGCCTCACATCCCTCGCAGGGCCACCAGTGTGAGAGATGTCACATGAACTCAAAAGCAGCTCAAATCAGGGCCTCAAAAGTCTCCATAAATTACTGGAGTTACCCATTCCCTCGCCACGTTGCGAGGCTTTGGATATCTTTGCTGGCTAATTTAACCTGCTGCACTGTACCTGGAGGGCCTTCATATTTGACTTTCAATCCTTCCACAGTTTCAGCACAAGAACTCTGGTGCTGCCTATGCAGCACCCAGCACAATAAAGTGCAGACAATGCAGCACAGAAGTGCTTTAGGAACACTGCTTTATAAGGCTGTTCAGTTTGCTCAGTGACAAGAAAACAGCTGCTTAGAGCCAGGGATTCATAAACTCAATTGCCACCTAAACATCTTATAATGCCCGGTGACTGAGTAATAAGATGACAGGTGAAATACAAAGTCAATAAATGGAAATTAATGCATACAGGGGGAAAAATAATATAAGTTTTGAATGAAGAACGACAGGCTCTAAATGAGCTATTACCAGTCAGGAAGAAGATGTTGGCATCTTCATGGCTGTTTTCCAGAAGGGTCACGGCTTTCAGAGATGCTGAGAGAACAGGGGTAACTGAGGAACAGCAGGGGAAAGGGCATCTCGTTGTTACAAAGCACAAATTCAGCACGTACTCAGCTGCCAAGTACTTCATGATCAAACCATCCTAAAGCTATGAAATGGGTTGAAATTCAGTTGGCTATCCTTTGATGTCATTGTCCAGAGAGCTGGAAATGCTGCTTAGCAGCACCACCACAGAAGTGTAGGTACCAGGATCCTCTGCATCAATAGCTGATGACTCAGGAATCTGATATAATTCAGCCTTTACTTTTGGCTGTTTCCCTTACCTGGATTTTCACCATACTGCAAAACCTGTACTGAATGCTTAGTACAGTCTCCTTGGAAACGTCCATCTCTGCCCTGACACGGCTGAGTTAATTTCAGGTTTCAGCACTGTGTAGTAGGTGTAAGGCACTGAGCAAACAAGATTTGAGTGGAACCTGCCAGAAATCAGACTGGGGGACAGTACACCTTAGTCACTGATACAAGGGGAAAAAGAACTTAGAGATGCTTCTGCCTCTTACTTGCTAGGCAGCCAACTTCTACATTAAAACCCAGCAGCAAGACTTTTAAAGGAAGGCAGAGCTGGTAACTGTGAGGTTTTCAAAGCACCCTTCAACAGTACCTCTGAAAACCCATATGAGTAACCAAAACTAACTCCTTTCACATGGTTGTTGAGTCTCACCCTGTAAGCAAGGGCAAGGTCAGTACTACAGAGTACTACTGTACCATGGGGTCTCTTCCCCAGAAAGATGAGAAGGGACTTCACTGGAGCTGTTATAATTTCTACACCCAGTGAATCAGTGAGCAGAGGCAGCAGGAGAGGAAAACTTCATCTAAGCAATCCTTGCTTTCATCAAAGTCAAATAAAGTCTCGGTAAAGCACAGACCATTCACGTTGAGTTAATCTCACTAAGGCACAGCTCTTTTCCAAGCTGGTAGGAGGCAGAAGACACAACAAGTAATACTAAAATGAGCTCATGGTGCCAAATGTTTCCATGGAACATCCCGCACTAATTTGTGTTATGGTTTCTTTTCATTCCTCTGCATCAGTTTCAGATATATTCAAGCTGCTCATCTCTAAACAGGCATCCTAAATATAAGTTATGAAGCTAAGTTTTACTTTTTTATTTAAAGACTGAATCTAGAATTGCTAGTTTTTCCACAGCACATATGTTTATCAAAAGTAACATGCCATAGCAGGTAAGACAGGTAAGAGAAATTTCACTCATCTTCCTAAGAAAGGAATTTACTTTTATCTTAGATAAACACAATTTACAGCCTTCCATGTAAATTCACATCTGCACCACTACACAGGTCACTCATACTAATGCAGGTTGAAATGATTTAGAATCTTCCTCTGTTTTCACTAGTCTAACCATCTTTGTACCCAATCAGTTATTTAGTAAAACCCACAATACCTCATTCCCAAGAAAGTGAACTCTGCACCACTTGTGAGCAGTATGGAAGTTTTCAGAAATTACATGTGCAACTGATCAGAAGGAATCACACAAATTAGTCTTGCTGGTTTGTTCTGTTACTGTGCTGGATTGGGGGAGGACAGAACTTACATCACACAAAGACTCCTTCCTAAGGTACTTGTTCAGAAAAAAAACACAATAAAAGGAGACATGAGAGACAAGGAACCTCAAAGGAACAACAGAAAATGTTTTTGCTTAGTAAGGCACATTCTTCATCCCTTGGACGACATAGGTGCTGTAAGACCCACCTGCTCTGTCAACACAGGCCAGCATCCTCCCTTACTACATGCTGCAACAAAGCAGATTTATTTCAGGTTTCATTTACAGTGGCTTTATCATTTAAGCTGTGTACCTCAAACACAGACGCACAGTAGTTTCACCAATGCTAGTCCTCCAAAGATGGATACTGAGTGGCAAAAGGAGAAATTGTCCTCACTGATCTTCACCTTCGATATCAAGTCCAAAACTCACATATAAAGCAGAACCTCGAGTATGGGAAAATAACTGTACACACAGGTGCTGAGTTCTCTGGAACAAAGTCCTGTGGCTTTAGTGAAGAAAAGAAAGTCAAAAGAAGTATTTTCCCATTTTAAGATGCTTTAGTGTGTGAGAAAGCTGTTGTTCTCAAGAGGTAAATGCAAAGGGCAGCTTTGTTTCCCTTGGGAAAAGGCAAGTTTCCCCTACTCTAATAAAATGTCCCCACAAAACAAGAACACATTCCTCCCTGGATTTATGTCTATGACTGAAAAGGCTTCTTCCTCTCAAGCACAGGAGCAAGCAAATTACTACCTTGAATTTCTGCCTAGATAAAAGGAACATGTCCAAGAAATCCGAAGTGAAAACTGAAACAGCCATGGGAGTGGAAACGCGTAAGTACGTGCACATGGTGCCTCAAACTGCCAGGATGGACCTGGATCTTTACCTGCAAGGAACGGAAGAAATCTAATGGAAGTGGCAGCACTGGGACTCAGGGCTCCTAGACGCAGGTCATGGCTTCAACATGCATTCACTGCAGTATTTTGGGCTGGCTGATGAAAATCCTCTTCCAACTATTTTTTCCAGTGAAAATCCAAGTATTAAAAAAGCATATCAACATTTTGGGTATCCTCTGAGCTTGCCAGCTGTGGTGAAGCACTGTAATTCATAGGCAAGTCTTTCACCCAGCACCAGTAAATGAGACCATGTATTTTATTTTTCAGATGATAACTGATGGTATCACCAACAGAACGCGTAAAGCTCTAAAATCACAGAAAAAAGCCAGAAAATAGAAAATTTAATTTGGGGTAATACATTATTGGTTCTGCTGCTACTACAATAACCTGGGTACGGGTTTATAACCACCTATCTATACGGGACTTTAATTCAGCTCTCAAGAAGTTTGCAATAAGCCTTAAAGGTCAATAAAATCAAGTGCACTGAAGTGCCAAGGTAGAGGAAAGTGATAAGGAGAAAAGTGTTCAACAGTGGGCATGTAAGAGCTCATGTACATGCTCTATGTGTTCACATACCTGTCCCTCAGGATGCAACTTCTTTACATTCATCTGCCATTTTAGTGGGAATTGTAGAATACCTAATTTCAAACAAGCGGTTGCCAATATTAATGAGTATTAATGAATATCAGCACTGACAGCACTGTCCAATGGGGTGGCTGCACAACTCCCCGACTTTCATGATCTTGAAGCAAGAGGTAGGTGGGTTTGTGCACATATTATTCAGCTGTCCAAGGAGAAAGAACAAACAACCCACTGTGTCCATCAGAGAAAACAAAAAACAACCTGTTGTGCTGAAGACAAATCAGTTTCTAGTAATGCTGTGGGGACACTGTTGATTACAAACGCTGGCTTCAGTGTGTGGGATGAGATTAAAAGTGCTCTGCCATTTAATAAACTTTACACTAAGCTCTGCTTTTCTCTGCCTCACTCTCTTATCAAAAGAATGAAGCAACTTATCAGATATTTTTCAGGCATGCTTCAGATATTATTACCAAGTTAAATAATATCAGCTGCCTTGGCTGCTAGAAAAAGAAATAAAAGGTGAGACATAGGTCAAAAGCCCACACTTTTGACCAAATACTGTCACCAACTTAACTCCTTCTGTTACAAATCCAAAGGCAAGATTACACATAAAGGGTCACATTTTTGGCATCAGACAATTTCAACAAGCACAGAGGCAAGAGAAGTATAGCCTTGGTGTATTATTAAACAAGAACCAAATACAAAGAAATCCAGCTAACCACAGAGACTGCCAGCACCTTATTGTCCCTTGTGTGTTCAGTTTCCATCCTGTCCCAACAAGTCAGAAATCGCTGGCACAGAAGTGAGGCAGCAGCAGTGAAAGCAGCACTCCCCACAACACCTTCTATTGACCTGCATCAATTTGCTGTCACACCACCAGACCTGAGCAGTGTTCTGACTGGCAAATGACTGCCATGATACTGATGTATCTAAAAGCAGATGAAGTTTTTGTGTAATCACATGCCATTAAAAAAAAAGAAAAAAAGCCCTTTTTAAATGAAGCAGCGAAGCTAGACTTTACAGGTATGGAAATAGGTCCTGAAGCATTACCTGTAAGTATGTGGAGGCAATTGCTTCTTGTTTATATTCAACAAGAATCAAGTCTTGAGTTCAACAATCCTAATTCTAATCTCACACCAAAGAGAAAGCAAACGCTAACAACGTCTCCACAGAACAACTAATCCATCCCTGTGCTTGACCACCCATGAGCACTTCCACACCCACAGCACTGATTTTATCAGTCACCAAGTAACTCCTTGAGGGAGCCTTCAATTAGCAGCAAAGACCTGGAAAAGTGCTTAAAGGAAGATATCCCTTCCTTAAAAATGACCTGAAGATCCTTGAAGAGGGGGACTCCATGGATGGAAGGATTTCCCTAGGTAAGAGAAGTTTGATGTGCAGGCCAACATACAGTTGCACATGCTGAAAAAAACCTGCAGAAAGAATTAGACACTTGTGTGCATAAAGCAGAGCAATGGGCAAAAAACAAATAAGAAGGGGAAAAGGGAAAGAGGCAGTAGATGGTTTAAAAGTATATTCAGTTATGGCTTTAAAATTTAACTACTGCATTTTTAATAGAAATAATAATGCTCTATTGTATTTCAGTGTAATGTCACACTTAGCCTCCACACTGAGAACCACTTTACTGTGCTCCCAATACACCAATTGTTCACCTCAGCTTCACAAAGGAGAAGGAAAATAAGGCATATATTGTGGATTTTTGAGGATACTGCTGCTTCAGAACAAAGCCTATTTTCTTATCAAGTGCCTACCTATACACTTTCTTTCTCAGGTAAGACAGATACGCCAGGTGCAGGCAGTGCTCTCTAAAGCTCCAGGTTTCCAGCCAGCCCCATCCTGCTCCTGTGTGCCACACACGACAGTCCCAACAGGGCAGCACCACAGCAGTCTCAGGGTAAGGAGCTTTGCTCCTTTTTACAGTGAGAATGTTCACTGTCCTGTAAGACCATAACTGCCCCACTCCTGGTTACAACAGGTTTTCTGCAGAACTGTGCTCTGTGAATTTAACAGAGACAGTTCTGTCGGGCATAGGAGACCAAAAGTCAAAGTCTCTCCTTGTTCCCTACTGCAACCTCAATCAGAACAGTTCTGGCAGGATAACACAAAGGCAGGACAGGGTACATCCTTAGGAACTCTATTGTGCTCATGGAGAACTAGAATTTCATGGCCAGCTTAAATGAGAGGAGGATTAGGCCATTGTGCAGGTGGGGTATTGTGGTTTAGGAAAAGTATTCCCCGACTTAGTGTTCCCACTGAAACACCACAAACCACCCACAGATCACTCAATTCCTCCCCCCACCCCTCGTGATGGCTGGAGAGGAGAAGTGGAGGCACAAAAAGTAAAGATCAGAGGTTGAGGCAAGAACAGTTTACTGGAAACAGCAATGAAATAAGGAAATGAACAGTAACAGCAACAACATGAACAACAAGGTGTAAAATTCTGATGTGATTTGCTCAGCACACAGAGCCCAGCAATACCCACCTGCCAACTCCCAAAGGACCTGATGGTACAGAATAACCTCAGGTCCTGGCCATGCCCCCTTCTGGTTGCTGCAAAATTAACCCATCCTGGATGGAACCAGAACATGGGGTTAAATCAGAAGCAAAAGCTTGTGGTTCACTGGGCTGGAACGATCCCATCAAATAAGATCAATGCAATACCCAGCTACTAGCCAGCCACACTCTTAACTCCCAAGCATCAATCCTAGTTTACTAGAATTGATCATTACTAGTTTAATGCCACTTGAGTTCACATCTGCTGAACTGCTATTCTAAAAACAGCTATGGAGAAAGAGTTAATATCCCGCAACACTTATGGCTCTCCTGAACTACTTCTTCTCTCTGTCCTGATTAATTTCTTGCTAGTTATTTATGCTTCTCTGCCATGCAAATTCAGGCCAGAATTTTCAACTTCACTGCCGAGGAGCAGTCACCTACATCTGCTTGCAAGTCCTTCAGCAAATTCCAAAGTGCTCAGCTACTGGTAATTCCTGCTGCCAGCAGCTGGAGGTGTAATGCCCCACACTTCTGTAGAGAGCAAGCTACTAAGTGTTCCAGTGCTAACTCAGTGGTAATCTGAACATCCTCACACGAACATTTTATTTCTGAATGTAAACATTCCAATAGGTAAAGGTACACAGCACAGGGCTACTGCAAACCAGCCATGGGTGGCCAGGGATACCCTTGATTATCAGTGTTCCCAAATAACCCTGTGTATAGAAAGGAATAGAGGAGGAATTTCACTGTATTCACGTTCCTGGTCTCCCAGGCCTTGTTATAAGCATGATTCAGTTGGAGCACTATTGTAAACAGTGCAACAGACCTCCCCATAACCAATGGGGAGATCTTACTTTACAGAGGAAAAGGCTACTTAGCAAGCCCTCCCCTTCACTCTCAACTACATCTGAGTCCTTAATTCAGGATTTTTACATATCTCAGATGTGGAAATCAAGCTACAGTTACTAAGTAAGCAGAAAACTTCAAGGTACAGCATAACACACACACACACACACACCCCCCCCCCACTTTCCTCTCTGTTCTGCACAGATT